>JANSTR010128293.1:0-11822 GCA_025434805.1 Antipathozoanthus remengesaui | reverse complement strand
CCCCCCCCCCCCCCCCCCCCCCCCCCCCCCCCCCCCCCCCCCCCCCCCCCCCCCCCCCCCCCCCCCCCGGCCCACGTCCATATATGCTCGTCGTATCTCGTATCTTTTATTGGTTAAAATCGTGTCTTGTGGTCTCTTTTAGCACTTGAAACGCGCACAAGTCATAACTTTTGTGGAATTGGGTATGTTTTTTGATCAATTCATAAAATAATGTAGAAGCTTGGAGCCAGAAAGCATTTAATTAATTGGCGTTTCTGTGGAATCATTTAATGATTTATACGTCTGCAACGACCAACAGGATTAAAAATCACCAGCAGATAGAAATCTAACAATCAATAAATTCACATACAATTCCAGAATGAACGATTGCTGGGATAAATTGAGATTAACTTTATTACCTCGAAAAAGTAATTTCTGATTATCAGAAAATGACGCCCAACATAAAAAAACCCCTGCCCGCAAAGCATTATAGTGATGGTGATTCTATAAATGGAAACATCCAACTTGCTTCTGTATTTACAACTATATGTTCCTTCGAAGTTTCTGTTTCAGCAACGAAGAAAACGTGTACGTTGATCTTGTTATCGTCTTCGAATATGCAAAAATGTGTCAACAGCCGGAATTTAAAATATTTGTGTGGCCCTAGGGACGGCTGCTTGTTCTAGTTCCGCTCCTAACCGACATTAATAACTTGAGGTTCTTAAACGGTTCTAAACGCCAACTCAAGACGTGGCTTTTTAACAAGGAATATTCACATTAAATATTAACTCTTTACTGGTTTATAAACATTTTAGAAGTATATTTTAAAATTGATATTCCGATTTTTGTATATATCACATGACAGTACAGCTGATCTCTAACTAAATTTTGACTGATACTAGCCCTATGAACGATAAAAATATAGTTATTCAACTTATATGAATCGAATTAGTATTATTAATATTGCTGTTGTTCTTGTTATTTTGTCGACTATATATCAAATATTCGGATCAATTACAAGCTTTCGACGACTTTTGCTGCAGATACAAACATATAACTAAAACCGCCAACCCCCGCTATACCGCTCAATCACAATGACATGTCTTGTGACTAGAGTTTCCTTTAACTTATGACGCCGTCTGATCGTTTTCCTGAAATACACATTTTACTGAGTAAATCCTAGATTATTCCAGTTCCTCATTGAACCGCATAATAAATATCCTAATTTTAAAATTGAGGCGTCGACAAATAATACTTCCGTTTTTCTCAATTGTTCTCAAAACTTTGAAGTTAAGCGTTGTTTTGTTTCCTTTTTCGTTTTTACCATTTACTCCGTTATTATTTCTAAGAATAAGAATAAGAGTAAGAATATTTGTAGTAATGGTAATCAAATGGCCTTTACACTTAAAAAAGCAGCCAATGCATAGCATTTATAATATGTAGCAAATTCATTCTAAAATGTATAAATTCTGCGAAATTTACTTTAAATTTTAATAATTTTGAAGTTTTGGAGCGTGTTATGTCTTACATGCAGAGGGATGCTTTTGGAGAATGAGTCAGCATAGCGTTCGAATATAATCAATCGATCATTCCACGGCTCACGGTTAATGGCCCATTTGCAGAAATGATCAACCGAATTGCTCCCAGGAGTGAAATATATATATATAATTCACGCTGAGTGGTGTTTTGATTATCCTTATGTATTCAGTATCAAAGATCAAAAGCTTAGTAAGGCTGATGGTTCTTCGTGATCACGTCTAAATTGATCTGTTTGAAGAATTAGGTACTTTCACACTTCTGATATTGTAACCTCTCCTCAACCCAGCGTTCTGTGACGTCATAAAAACGCGCCGAACCGCGGTGCACGAGGTTTGGACTATGACGCAGGTGTAATTAGGGTTTATTATTAGTAATTACAAGCACGATAAAAAGACAGATTATATTATTAGAGACGTTTCTGTGCAGCGCTGTGGTGTGTGATAACTTTGAAGCAATTCTTCTGGTAAGTTTTCCCAACTTTTTTCTGTTATGTATAAGATCACTAATGAAAAGGATGCTGCTATTTTAAAACACCTTTTGGTGTAATATAAACGGGTTTTAAATCAGGTTTCAGTCGCATTTTTGACGCATTGCTAGATATGATGCCTTACCTTCAATTTCAAAAACTAAAGAACTTTGATCCACGATAAATGTAGAATGATAAATTCCATAAAGCAAAAGGTTGTCGAAAAACTAAGAGTTTCAATATAACTTGAGTTACAGATTCGGGTATCGACCACAGCAAGACTTGTTAGAAAAATTCGACTCCGCATTTATGAATTTTTTTTCTACAACTACAACGTCGATATTTTCTTTTGGAACGAATGAGCGATATTGTTTGTTGGTACAAACTTGTAAAAAAAAGTTCTTCAGTGATATTTCACGGTGGCACCGGAGCAATTTTACAAGTCAGGTTATCAGTGTTTTTAACTTAACTCCACGAGAACGTATATGATTATTTTTAGTCTGAATATTAAGAGTTGGTAAAACAAAGTGGTAACAAACAATCACTATGTATGACTGATATGATATCACTGGCAAGTCATTTACACAATTTTGCGGTCAAATGCATGGCCGAACGAGACGTAGAGCTGAATAGGTCGAATAGGGGTAAGTGCGCATCGTGGGAAGTTCAGCTTGTTCCGCGTTGTTCACTTTCGCAGTTTCGTATTCAACTGAATGAAAGAAGATATACACGACACGATTACTAACCAAAGGATTCTCCGCGCGATCGATCTCGGCGCTCGTGATAATCGTCCATGTCGTTCCATTTTTCAACGTTCTACTTTTTGAAGCGCATTGTGCAAAACAGTGGTCTTCAAAAACTAGGGTCATTGGGAAAACCCACACTCTTAATATATATCTTCTGATATTCTGGTGTACAAAAAACATCAGAGGATCAGACCTTCTCGGCTCATCGTCGGAAACATACCCGGTAGACCGGATTATATAGTTCAGCTACTATCCGGTCACAGTTTTTTGTTATAAGTCTTACGAATACACATTGATTTGAAATCCAATTTTAGTCGATCTGCATATCCACCATGGACCTCAGATTTCACAAACTTACGGCTGGACCTGGAAGGTCTGGAAGTCATTAACTTATAACTATAAGTCTAAAGAGACAGACTGGCGGCCTTACGCTTTCAGTTTGTGATTTGATTTTTTAGCAACAAATGAAAATAGTTTTCATAGTCCAAATTGTGAAGGAAATTCAATTCAAAGGTAATTTTAAACAGTAAAAAACATTGTGTATAAAGTTGAAAGTCAAATTTCCGAAAGTGCGAAATTAGCCTATCGTGTGACACCTGCTGTGGCCCTTAATTAGATCATAGAAACAAGACGCTTTCTATCTTTTATAAATAAAAATACACAAATTAAAGAACCAAACCTACAAATGCAACTGTTTTCTAACACTTGAGAATAAAATATATTTTTTTAATTTCTTGTCGCAAAATACCACATACGAAAAGGAATATAGTACCGTATATACGAGAAAACGTGTCGCTTGCATATATATTGATATTGTTGTATTGCGTGACAGTCACGTAATGTGCATATCCCCTAAACATTGGATTTCTTTTGATAGAATGGAGGCTAAAGTTAAAGATACGCAATAAAAATTTTAAAAATTTCGTAACCACGGCCTTGACTTCCTCCGCTCCCCTTCCCCCTGTGGAACCAACTCAACTTTCAGTTTCTGCGCAGCGTATCAGTTCATTAATTACAATGACAGTGTTTCACAAATTATCACTGATACAGCTTCAGGACTCTTCTAACTTCTTGGGGTTCAAATCGCAACTCTTGTCAACTTAAAAAGAGAAAGTAATTTCAAAGAATTCAGTGCCACCATGAACCTGAGGAGGGTGGGCACGAACGAAAGATCTTGACCTTTGGACAGGGCATTGTAACCTGGCACAACTCAAAATTCACCGGCTTTTATTGCTAGGTTTTCGTTGTTGGGTCGTTCTAAAAATTCGGATTGTATTTGTGGCGGTTAAGGGTGCCCCTTCTAGTTTGAGATGTCTTTCTCCTCAGTTATCACAAGGTAAGAACAATTACAGTGCGTAGGCGATATTATATCCCAAGTAAGTATATTGTTCAAAAATTTCGTAAAAATTTTGACTAGTTGAGCGGGAACTCTTTAACATCACCGAACACATCACAGTGCATTTCATAGATTCACCGAATTTTCTTCTCTTTAGATTTTCCAGCAGGAATTCCCTGGGATTCTGTGCGAGATATCGATTCGTTCTAAGGAGAATGAAATCTCAACTACCAAGTGGATGTACTGTTGTGAAGGGTGATTTTGATTCTCTGCCTTCGAAAGTGAAGAATTACGTGACAGAGAAAGCAGCGATATGCACTCCAGATCGTATTCACATCTGCGACGGAACGGACACAGAATATCAGTCCTTAATCGACTTGCTGATGAACGAAGGATTGGCCATAAAGCTTAAGAAACGACAAAACAGGTGAGCAGACATTGTATTTTTAACCTGGAGTTTGGTAGAAGAAGTGATACCACTTTGTGAAACGAATTACACTTGGTGACTAATTTTTAAAAGTTTTGTTGATGAACTCAGTGACAGTGGGTTGTGTTGTTGTATCTTCTGAATGTTTTGTTTATTTAAAACTGCAACACAATCAGGGCCCACAGCAAACTGTTAAATTTCATGATTTAAATCGGTTGGATCGTAATCAAATTTGTTGCTGTTTTTCCAGTTATCTTGTTCGAACTGACCCAAGAGATGTGGCACGTGTTGAATCGAAGACTTTCATTTGTACCAAAACGAAAAGTGAGGCGATTCCAACGGCGAAAGAAGGAGTGGAAGGAAAGCTGGGAAATTGGATGGCTGAGCACGAAATGGAAAAAGTCCTAGGAGAAAGATTTCCTGGTTGCATGAAAGGTAAGACTCTTGCGTGTTTTCTGCCTCACCCCGGGTGCGTACACACGTAAACATTTCGCCTTTCGGTCACAGAAGGTTAAACTCGTGATCAGAAACTATTTTGTTGGAAACTTTCGATTTTCTATTCCTTTGATAACCACATTATACACAACAGTTGTACTTTCCACAATTTTCTAAGTTCACATGGTTTAATTGCTCTTGTTTATTTGTGACTCATAATGCCTTGTCGGTTCATGTCACTCGTCGAACCCCGTTAAAATAGAGAAGCACGATTTCTCATTTTTCAGCGCACAGCAAGTGAACTTCACTCTTCCGGTTCCTGCGGGTATGACTCGCTCGACTGTCTGTTATTTGATCCAAATTTCTTCGTTTTTATGTCTATTACGAATTTTTAAAACAGACTCTAAAATTGAACAATTTGTATGGTGATTTGTAATAAAAAAAGCACAATTACTGTTATCGACACAGCAAGGAAATATATTTTTATTTTTGATTTTCTTCCCTTGTGCGGAATCATGACAGTGTCAAATCTTGGTTAGGAACTGGTACACGCCGGTTTAGCTGTGCCGTGATTGGTTGAAATTGGGGGTGTGATGTGGGGGTTGCTCGCGTGGCAAGACCTTTGGACTATGCTAATATCATCTATGAATATTCTGAAAGTTACAATTATTTATTTTTATGATGTGGCATCTAAAGCTATTAGCATTGTCAAAAGTAAAAAATATCAAAGATGATCATTTATTATTATTTCTACTATTTTTGTTGTAAAATTGTGATGTATTACATTTTAAAGTAACTAGTGCTAGAATCAATGAAAAATCCAGCAGGCAGAACAAATATAATACTGCAGGTTACCAATATCTCAATATGGACCAAATGAGTAAATCCAAAGATTATACATTTCATTGACTCTAAACATTAAGTGATTAACTTAAAGGCAAGCTTGTGTTTTGCCTCGACTCAAAGTCATCCCATCATTTTGTGGGAAGAGCATTTCTATACTACATGTATAACAAATAAAGCTGGTGGAGTTTCATTCTTTCGAAAGAACAGTCAGACTGCATTACTGAATACAAAATTATATTGTAGTGTTGTTGGAAATCACTTTTTATCTTTTGAAAACATTACATTATCAAGACATAACATCAAAACACTGAAGAAATTTTAAGATTTATTTCATTTCAAAGCACTGTAATTTATACATCTCGGTTTCTGGGCCATTGGAGTCTAATTGCTCCAGCAAACTAAGTTGTTCTTCATCTCTTAGAAATGTAAAATATTAAATTGGATTCTGGTGACAGTGCAGTGGTTACAGTAGAGTAAATAAAATTGCTTTTTTCTTGACATTTCAGTGATTTGCTCTCATTGCATTTCCTCATTTACAGACAATTACAGATCAAGGATTTAATCTTGAAACATTAGTTTATCTTCCAGGATTAAAACCCAAAAAGTATTTTACAGCACAGCTTTTAAAGCCATTTAAATTTTAATGCCATGAAAATCTTGAATATAGTTGTAAGTCCTACAAAATAGTGACAAGAGATTTAAAGTTAAATCTTCGTTTTTGTCCACCAGATACTAAACCAGAAATCTGGACAGTTCTATCCAATTCAAAACTTTCATAAAGTCACATAGAAAGACCTTATGAATTTGAGGTCAGAGATCATTTTAAAAAAATTACAGAAAAAGTCATTGAAAGGAAATCTCGCCTTCAGGAAAAATGTTATTTAATCTTTATTGAAATGATAATATTACATGTCAGTAATTATCTTTCTTCAGATCATAAGTTTTTATTTTTCAAATAAAGTTTTATGCAAGGATAGAATAATAGAATTTTTGTTTACTCTAGTAGACAGTTGGACTAGTAATTGCCCAGGTTTACCAGTCAGCCCAAATGTTTACTAGACAAGGTTAAACTGCTCTCACAGCATGGAAAATCAACTTTGGTTGCTTTGGGAAGCCTTGTGAATTTCCAGTGTTGTTGGCAGAACTTTCCATTTGTGCAAGCATAATTATTGTTCTGGAACAAAGTTTAGTATTGTTTTCAAAGTTGTAATGCTTGCTTAATGTTGTTACACAATGAGAAATATCTCTTCAATCATTATATTTGTCAGTACCGACCTTCCAACCTCTGAAACCCCCAAACCATGAGGTTCCAGAAATTTCCCTAAAAAAACCCCTGAGATTTTGGTCCCAAACCATTTATAACAAATGTTTAAAAATAAATACAACACAAGACTAAACATTCCAGCAATGTTACTTTGATTTGTTAGACCACTGCTTTGTTCACTTACGAACATGAGGAACAAAGCTTTCTTCCTAGGAGACTTCATGCTCTGATTGAGCATCAGAACAAGGTCAAAAATAGGTCGCCCAGGTAGCACAGTTTGATTTTGGACTGTTCTTGATACTTGTTTTAGTAGCAATTTATTCGAGGTTAAACTGTGAGGCAGTGAGATGCAACCTGAAACCGTGAGTCTCGTGGTCAAATTAATTGTGGGAGTTGGAAGGTCTGTCAGTAGTTCCATATTAAATGCAAACTATTTGAATGAATTATTTAAGGTCGTACCATGTATGTGATGCCATTCAGCATGGGTCCAGTTGGTTCACCTGTGTCAAAGATCGGCATTGAACTGACTGACTCTCCGTATGTGGTGCTGTGTATGCGCATAATGACACGAATGGGTGCACATGTAATGAAGGTTCTTGGGGAAGGGGACTTTGTCAAATGCATGCATTCTGTGGGTGCACCTCTTCCAAGACAAGACACAACCCATAAATGGCCCTGCAACCCAGAGAAGACAGTTATCTCTCATTTCCCTGATCGCCGTGAAATCATCTCTTATGGTAGCGGCTATGGTGGAAATTCTCTTCTGGGAAAGAAGTGCTTTGCTCTGAGAATAGCTATGCGTATGGCACGAGATGAAGGCTGGCTTGCAGAACACATGCTGGTAGGTATAACAATGTAGCATACATGAAGTTGAGTCTGTGTTTTGGCGGTATATAAATCAACACAATCCAGATTTGTAAAAGTAGCAATATGCAAAAAAAATCATATGAAGTAAAATTTTGATGGTGTTATCACTGATGATTCAAATCTCCAAATATAAGTGTACATGTTCCTATTGTCTTAGGCTAATCCTGATTTGTTCCACAGAAGAAAAAAAATTATATCTGTATTCAAATGTTATATTCTATCAATACATGTATTTTATGGGTCATATAGAAAATACAGATATATTTTAAAATCCATAATTGGCAATTTGTGAATTTCATTGTAAATCACCATTACTATGGGTTTAATACTTGTCAAGTTGTAGCTTCTGCTAATTTCCAACAAGCAAATACTGATCATATTGCATAGAGAAAACTCAGAATTGAATTATGATCACATTACACCTATTTTGAATCAGTTACACAGTGTGTGACTACACGTCTGGCTTAACTTCCCATTCACATCTGTTCAGTGTCTTCAAGATCCTGCTCCTGGCTCAAATCCTCTCTTTGTACCCCTAAACTACTGTATGGATTAGTCTTCCTGGACATTTAGTAATTCGAACACCCTGGCTGGCCACAATTTTTTGCTATAAAGTGCCATCAGACAAGACTATTTTTTGTCAAGAAAAGGCAAAACATTGAAATAAAACTTAGATCATATTTTCTATATAGTAGCAACTCGCCTGTAGTCCAGACTCACTTGAAATTATGACAATCACCATAGAACATTATCTGATAAATAAATGTACCTCGTGCTCCAGGGAAAATGTTTATCTCTTTCCGGATGGTGTTTAATTAATGATTGTATTGTTTCACTGCCTAGATCACAGGGCTGACAAATCCACAAGGAGAAAAGAAATACTTTGTTGCAGCTTTCCCTAGTGCTTGTGGCAAGACCAACCTGGCAATGATGCAACCAACACTGCCGGGATGGAAGGTGGAGTGTGTGGGTGATGACATTGCCTGGATGTGGTTTGACAAGACGGGACAACTGAGGGCCATAAATCCAGAGAGTGGGTTCTTTGGCGTGGCCCCAGGAACCTCAAATAAAACCAATCCTCTTGCCATGGCAGCTTGTGAAAAAGATGCTGTCTTTACTAATACGGCTGAAACCAGTGATGGTGATTTCTGGTGGGAAGGTATGTCTTGAGTATGTTATATTCTTACTACTGTCAGCAACAGAAAATTATTTCATAAATAGTCAAATCTCACTTTTAGTATCTAGTCATGTCTGTAAAATTGTATAATTATGCTTTTTAAATAAATATAATTATGGTTGGCAAATCTCAAGAGCCAGTGTTGCTAAAACTTGTTACTGCCAGGGTCTGTCTGACAAAATTTACAATTATGATGCTGCTGCTTCTGCTGATGATGATGGTGATGATGATGATGGTGATGATGATGATGATGATGGTGATGATGATGATGATGATGGTGATGATGATGATGGTGATGATGATGGTAATGGTAATGATGATGATGATGGTGTTGATGATGATGATGATCATAATAATAATAATAATAATTCAGAATCTCAGTCCTTTAAAATAGTTGATTTAGAGTCACTTCCCTCAAGCTTAAATTGTGAGTCAAAGTTTGAATTTTACTTGAAACATGAAATTCATGCTACATACAGTATATTTCAAATATTCGTAATCCTGTTAATCCAACATAATCAAACTTGTCATGGCAGTACTTCTGATAATGCACTAATTGGTTCCTGTATTGATCAGGGCCTAATTGTTCCTCAAACATTAATCCATGATTAAATCCTAGCTCACTGTTTCGTTCAGCTTCAAATATGTGAATTTGGATCACAAATGTTGTATTAGTTGATTAGGTTTCCTTTTAACATTAGATAAATGTCGTAAATTAGAAGCAAAGCAACTTTTTGTTTAACTAAGGTAACATTTTACAGTAATACAACTGATAAAGTTGTGGAACCTTTTACCGGTATTAAGTAAACTCTTTTCATAGAACTCAATCGAAATTTCTACCAATTCTGGGTTAGCATTGATCCGTTTTTGGGGAACCAGGCCCAGAAATGAGAACTAACATGATTTTCTATGTTTGCTTCCCCTTTGAATTCATGTGTTCTGTCTTCTTTTTCAGGTCTGCCACCACCACCACAGAATATATCAATAACTTCATGGAAAGGTGAAGAAAACTGGGACCCAAAGAGTGGACGCACAGCTGCACACCCTAATTCTCGGTTCACTGCATTAGCAAACAACTGCCCCATAATGGACAAAGATTGGGAAAACCCAGAGGGCGTACCAATCAGCGGCATTTTGTTTGGAGGGCGTCGACCAGAAGGAGTTCCCCTAGTGTATGAAGCCTTTAATTGGCAACATGGAGTATTTATTGCTTCAGGAATGACCTCAGAGTCAACTGCTGCAGCAGAACACAAAGGCAAACAACTGATGCATGATCCATTTGCCATGCGCCCTTTCTTTGGGTACAATTTTGGCAAGTATTTGGAGCACTGGCTGAGCTTTGCGAACAAACCTGATCTGAAGCTACCAAAGATCTTTCATGTCAATTGGTTTAGGAAAGAAGATGGAAAGTTCTTATGGCCTGGTGAGTTTTTGTTCAACTTATTAATTTTTATAAAATTGTCTATCCATGTTAGGCTGAAGGGGGGGTAGGGGCAGGGGGCAGTTGTACTGCATTTGATATTAAGTAAATTTGAAATGTGTATTTTCTTGGGCCAAAAACAGGAAGGTATCTCACCAAAAAGTTAGAAAGTAACTCCAAAGTAACTACTGGAATAATTGTGGCTTAGAAATTGGGCTGAGAAAGTCTGAGGTGCGAGAGGAATTGTGAGAAAGGAAGAATATGGAAATTCTGTAGATACTGATGCATACTCATCCAATAGTGGAGTTCTTTAATGGGGCCGATAAAGTGAAAAGCGCACCAGCATCCCTTCCCAAAGTCCCTTACGAGCACCCCTTCCGAACGTCCCTTCCCAACGTCCAATCCCAGCGTCCCTTACCAGCGTCCCTTACCAGCGCCCCTTACCAGCACCCCTTACCAGCGCCCCTTACCAGCGTCCCTTACCAGCGTCCCTTACCAGCGCCCCTTACCAGCGTCCCTTACCAGCATTTCTTACCAGCGTCCCTTAGCAGCGTCCCGTTGCAAGCTGTGACCCATTTTAATCGGCAGTGCAGTCTATTAAAACAATTTCATAGTGACGAGAAAATGTCCACAACGGAGACTGCAGAAACTTAAACCGGCTGAAATGGCCATGTTTACAACAACCCATCAGATTGTTAATAAGTAACTTCTTTCAAAAATACTATCGACTGCTAAAAACGTATAATAAAATAAAAAGTATTTAGCGCTGTAAGGTCAGGCGCCTCGCAACTACTTTAAAAGTGAGGGGGGATGGGGTGTCTGACTAGTGACTTGAAGTGAGGGGGGAGGGGGTGTCTGACGTTCTTCTTTTCCCTTGCTATTGACATGATTATACACGAATCTCAGCGTGCTACTCTACCCAACGACTGTGTGCGGATCAGAGTAGCACCGTGACGGTGCAGTGATGCCGTTTCTACTTTCATGCAATTTCACGGTGGTATAAACAATAAAAAGTGACAGCAGTGACAACGGAGCGCTGTGTACATAAGTGGAACAATGAGAGTAAATATCGTTCAGTAGCAAAGCCTTGCTGACTTATTTGTGCACAAGTCACAGTGTAATAGCTTGCGTTACAGCCGGTCTGGCAGTTTGTTTGTGTCAAACAGTGGACGGTCTACGGCGCAGGCTACAGTTTAAACGTCTGCAGATGAATCTTAGTATTCGTCACCAAATGAGATGATGATATCAGACATACCGTAAAAGCTCTAATAAGCCCCCGGGCCGCGGGAGGCTTATTAAATTTCTGTCACGCTGGAGGGG
>JANSTR010128182.1:0-11823 GCA_025434805.1 Antipathozoanthus remengesaui | reverse complement strand
ACGTATTCATTTCTAAAAAAAATTTCTATTTAAAAGAACTAATAATAATAATAATAATAATAATAATAATAATAATAATAATAATAATAACAACAATAATACAGATCTTATTTCAATAACAGAGTGCCACGATTACCGTTGTCTTCTTGTAACCAGGTAACCACTCCCATGAAGTTTGATTATCGAGAAAGCGGCGTAATTCTTTCTTGATCCTTATTCTGTATTAAGGACCGATTATCATAGGCGAGTGCCCCGAGAGTCAGCAGTGCTTGCACCGAACTTGACGGTGTAAATGATAATTCTGCTTCAGCAAACCAAATGCAAATAAAATATCACTAATGGATTTTTAAAATTCATAATCCACAATAATTGCGGTCAATACACCTAATTGCTTCATATACGGACTATCTTTGAGCGGCACTCAACGGACGATGTTATGCCTCTGCGTGTAACAAGTAATAGTTTTACAATGAAGGTATAAAAACAGTCTCACATTTAACATGATAAGTGACATGAGCGCGACATTTCCAATACCAAATTGCCGTTTTCTTGTTCCAATTCTGTCTTTTAATTTAGTTAGTTTTATCTGATTTAAAATTTGTCTTCAGTTCCAGACTAATTTGTGCTGCGACAAGCCGAACAATACTGAAAGGACCGCTAATACGTGTGCTTCACCTGTTCACGTACTATCCAATAAATTATTAAAATATTAATTATTAAGACAAAACAGTGAGACCTGTTTAGATTCTAGATCCACCTTGGAGTGGTGAAAGATGATAAATAAAAACTAAGCTAAACATTTTAAATAGAAAAAATTCATAGGCTTTTGTCTTGTTATGGGGCTAACTCCCTAAAATAAACTACTCCTAAGTTAAGATGGACCTTCGAAGGCTGCTGGGATTCGACGAGCTTGCCATTTATCGTTAGCACGTAAAATGGGCCCATCTTGCCATGAAAGTCATGAAATCGAAATGTTGAAAGTCGTGAAACTAAAATGTCGTTTCAGTTTCATGACTTTCATGTTTGTTTTGTTTTCGTTCCTTTTCGGTGTTCAGAGAGCATCGTTCTAAATGACAGCTTGGCTGATCCTTGCTACAGTTAGCACACGGTGTTCAGAGAGCATCGTTCTAAATGACAGCTTGGCTGATCCTTGCTACAGTTAGCACACAGAATTCTCGGAAGGGAAACAGGTTGCCGATGGTTTTGTGGCTTTATAAAGTGCGCTTGCCCGCGCATGGGCAGGACGTGCACAGGGTCCCACAGTCGAAAAAGATTGGCCCCAACTCACCCAAAATGCAGTTAATGAGAAGTCAGTCTTGAGGACTGCATCACACCAGGTCCAATAGAGGCCTAAGATAAGATATCTGAAGCTTTAGCAATATTTTGTAAAAAATTATGCCAATAAAGCTATGGTTTACTTACTTACTGGAAGCTGACAATGCACCCTCTCCCAAAAGAGCCTGGCTGTGCGCCTGGCTGTGCGCCCGGCTTGTGTATCACTGTACATAGGAAATCTTTCTCGAGCGTGGCACAGGCATTTTCTTCGGTGCGGCATAGACGTTCACAGCTTCAAACCGACCACAAAAAAACAACGCAAGCCATCCCGATGTATAGTGTTGATGGATAATTCACTGTCAATAACGAGAAGTTTTGCTGCCTTGTTCATGTTACTTGTTACTTGTTCATGTTACTTGACAGTGAAGTTTCCCCTCATTTACTATTTACTAGTTTTAATCCAATTCGCAATGCATTCAACATGTGTAAAATTGGACACTTCCTGGGACGAGTTCACCTTCATCTTTTATTAATTAGCTGTCAAACCTCCTAACTTTGTCGCCTGTACTTTGGGTTCCACGCTAACTTAGAAAAGCCGAGCAGGTTGGAGTTCCGGTGTTATTCCACCTGTTTTCTATGACCTGTGACACTTAACTTTACGAGAAGCTTTCTCATATGATCATATTATGATTTGTAAATTAGTAATTTTCACCTAAATTTTTTTAATTGAAATTTGTAAAGCCCTCGTGGAGCGCTATAGAAAATAAAGTATGATTATGACTATGACTACGACTACGACTACGACTACGACTACGACTATGACTGACTATGACTGACTATGACTATGACTATGACTATGACTATGACTATGACTATGACTATGACTATGACTATGACTATGACTATGACTGTGACTGTGACTGTGACTGTGACTGTGACTGTGACTATGACTATGACTGTGACTGTGACTGTGACTGTGACTATGACTATGACTGTGACTATGACTGTGACTGTGACAGGGACCACTGCGATCCCGATTTTGGCTATGCCTATGGCTATGATTATGACTGTGACTATGGCGACGACTATGGCGACGACGATGACGATAACTTTCACTACCGCTACCGCTAACACGACCACCACTACTATTACTACGTCGACAAATACAACTACTATAGTGACTACTAAGTACTGCTGCACAGGAGAAAAAGGAGGATGAAGAGGATATTGACTCAAAACGTGTCACATGGCTCGACATTTGTACTCATTCCACTGCCAAAATATGAGTTTCAGGTATACGGCGGCCTCACTACTGCTATTTAGTATGCTAAATTACTAATGTAGTAATCAGTAATCCATCAGCCACTAATGAATCACAGTGTACTCACCACATTCATCAGTAATCCATCAGCCACTAATGAATCACAGTGTACTCACCACATTCATCAGTAATCCATCATCCACTAATGAATCAGTGTACTCACCACATTCATCACTAATCCATCAGCCACTAATGAATCACAGTGTACTCACCACATTCATCACTAATCCAACAGCCACTAATGGATCACAGTGTACTCACCACATTCATCACTAATCCAACAGCCACTAATGAATCACAGTGTATTCACCACATTCATCACTAATCCATCAGCCACTAATGGATCACAGTGTACTCACCACATTCATCAGTAATCCATCATCCACTAATGAATCACAGTGTACTCACCACATTCATCAGTAACTCATCATCCACTAATGAATCAGTGTACTCACCACAATTATCACTAATCCATCATCCACTAATGAATCAGTGTACTCACCACATTCATCACTAATCCATCATCCACTAATGAATCACAGTGTATTCACCACATTCATCAGTAACTCATCAGCCACTAATGAATCACAGTGTACTCACCACATTCATCACTAATCCATCATCCACTAATGAATCAGTGTACTCACCACATTCAGCCGCTGAGCTGTACTCCTGGGACTGGAACACTCTACTGGCATCTCCTGCCCCCATCGTAACCTCTTTACTCTGAACCAGCACACAAGTGTCCTATTGGTTCAATAACATTTTAATACTCGAGTATGTGTTCTGTCCACGAGACTGAGAACAGAATATATTCTACTGGACTAACCACACGACTAGGTTATAAAGATTCTCATATGGTTGTATTTATAAACTTATACATTAAGTTATACACCTATCGTTCTGCCAATCAGAATGCAGTAAATTAGTTAAGGTGCTAAGAGGCTGAGCTGCCATATAATAAACATGATAAATTTGGTGAGAATTAATTTCAACTCGCACTAAAGCCAGGTTTATACTAGTAATATAAGAAAAGCATAAGATTACCACAAAAAAGGATGAAATTGGTATTGTGAACAGTCCCGAGTGAAATAAGAAAATCGCCTTATGCATGCATGTCAGTGTCGAACATGAAGTTTATTACTTCCCCATTCCTTCGTCTACTAAATAGCAAGCCAATTAATCTATTGCCTTTGTCTTCGGGGTGCGGATTTTCCTCTATAGTTTTACATAAGAACAAAACCAAATATATACCACGTATTGAGGAGAGTAAATGTGAACAATTGGAATACAAACTGTTAGTAGCTTACATCTGTGAAACCCTTTTGGCATTCCAAGTCCTTTAGGTTCTGGAATCATCGAAATTTCTGCACTTCAATAGATAGTAATGTTCATTTTACTTCCCAGAGATAATACATGTATACAAAAACTTCGACCCGTTGCCAGTGTCCAGAAATACAGCAATTGTATAAGAACTTGGAAACCAACCTTTATGGGTGTGGGGCTTTTGATGAATGGAGTTTCTTGTTCAAAAGGAAGTTTACCTGTAATTGTAGCTCATCTAAGAATTTCCGACTGTTTTCTTTCATGTTACCATTCGAGAAGAATACAACCAGACATGACTGCAGAAAACAAAGATGTGTTAAAAACAATGTACAATAATTATGTTTGCATTAAGTTGTCTTATATGTAAACCAACAGCTAAACACTGGAAAGCTAAAGTGAGGTGGGCTGTTCCCTGGGATTTTTCAGCTTTGAGCCCACTTGAGAAATGTTGCAGAAATATGTCTGCCAATTTAAACTGTTAAAAGTCCCGGGTTGTATAGGCTGCAGCGTAACTTCAGTTAGACCTTCAAGTTACAGTGACATAAATACTGTATTTCCCTGATTAATGCAAAGACAAAGCTGTGCTGGAGTGACTCTTCAAACATTTGGCCGTTTTAAAAACGTTTTTAAGCCTGTACTTAACTGTCTTACAGTCAGGTACGCCTCTGGTAAGAGGTAACAACTGTCTTACAGTCAGGTACGCCCCTGGTAACAGCTAACAACTGTCTTACAGTCAGGTACGCCCCTGGTAAAAGGTAACAACTGTCTTACAGTTAGGTACGCCCCTGGTGAGAGGTAACAACTGTCTTACAGTTAGGTACGCCCCTGGTGAGAGGTAACAACTATTATAGAGTCACATACATCTCTGGTGAGGGGCAACATCAGACAAGCCCTACTACGGAATACAGTAGCTTCGTGTTATCTTCTTCACTTCATTTATTTTGTTCTCAAAGCAGATATTCTGTACCACACTAGAAAGTTTTCAGCAGTTTTATAGTTCAGTTTTATGGTTCAAGAAAGCAATCATGCAACTGCACATGAAAATTTTCCTGACTCTCTTAAACAATAATTTCGGAAATTATCTCATATTTGTTTCCACATATGTACAAATATTATCGTTGCTATCAACACATATTACATGTGCTTTTTCCTGTGAGACTTTAGCTCCATCGCACTTTATGTTCCCATTAACAATGTGTGTCTCCTTGTTTGAAATGAGAAAAGGGTTGAAACTGCCATTAGAAGGATAAGCTATTCGTCTTAACAAATATTTCCCCCTGTATCTAAAATACGTGATACTGGCGGTATGACACAAACTTCCTAAATTAGACACAACGTTGTTGGCGGTAAAATGATGAAATAACAACAACACAAACAAAAGTGCATACATCGTTAATTCTTTGTGAGCTTTATTGTTCTACGTAGTACATGTACGTGTACTTAGTTTGCAAAATATATGGTTGGAATTTCGAAACACGCGTACAATTACAAAGTTGACAACCAGACACGACTTCGTGGAACAGATTCCGACATTGTAAATGTCAATAAAATTACCAAGACAAATAAGCACAGTCTCTGCCTTTAAATACTTCTTCGTTGCTTCCATTGCTTTATAGCTAGTTTTGGCTCACTAGCTGCTGATAGTTCTGTTGCTTGTTGGCGAATATGTCAATGAGTTTGGCACGCTGGCCGGTTTGATTCTGAGTTGAGTACTCTTAATTTGGCTTGTGTCAATAAAATTACCAAGACAAATAAGTAAGCACAATCTCCGCTTTTAAATATTTCTTCGTTGCTTCGATTGCTTTATATGTTTTGGCTCACTTGCTGCTGATAGTTCTGTTGCTTGTTGGCGAATTTGTCAATGAATTGGCTGCGTTCTGTCTAGCAAACACGATCACGTGATCACGACTCAAACTGGAGAAGCAAACAAGACTCAGCACGCCGCCTTGACGTCACCTATATCTTTCGCGCACTCCCATTGGCTGCAGTTTCGATGCAGTTCTTAGCGCACCTCCGATTGGCTTAATGTTCCTTACATTACACATTTCTCACAACACTCGAGATTTGTCTCGCCTGTACACTATATCCTCGTACGGCTATATAATGCTGCCGCCTCGCCAGCCTCGCGTCTTCGCTCGGCTGGCTCGTTGGAAATAATGAGGAATATCCTCCGAAATATTATCAAGGAATAGGAATTTTCACCCCTGAAGAACAGCGGAATACGGAATATCTTAAGTTGAAATATTCCCCTTCTATCCCCCATCCTAGAGGTCAATTTCGGAGGAGAGACAATTCATTGAGGTTTAACCCCAGCTGGACTCGTATTATTTTGCGTTTGACGAAGGAGAACGCATACTAATCTTGCCGCTGTTCGCGGGCTCAGGCGCTTGAATTTGGTATGTACATACGGCGGACGGTCCGGAACTGCGGATCGACTTCATGCAGTTTCTGAGTAAAGGTTTGTTGATCAACTGCAGTGAGGAATAAACCATTACATCCGAGTTTGCTCTCCGCTTCGAACCACAGCAAATTGAATTTCGGTTACGATGACAATATTGAACATGGACAGTTTGACTGCATGGATATCGATTTGAATTCAAATTGAATTGAACCGAATTAAAATTGAATGCAGTCCATCCATATTGATCAGTATATTTCTTTCGGATAAATTAAACTATTGCACACTGCACAATTTCGTATTGGTTTTGAACAGGGTTTTCTCAAGTTTGCGGTAGCTTCGTCACAGAACGACTACTGAATCAAAGTTAATTTCGTTCTGCTCATGGAATTTTAGCAGTCCACGTACCTATATTGCTATGTAAAATCGCGTTGGAATTTTGGGCATTCTCAATTGCGAGGTGAGTGCAAACATTTTTTTTTAAATCCCAGTTATTATGTATGATCAAGATGAATATTTTTATTTACCTTTTTATCCATCTTGTTGTGTTCAATACTCTAAATATTTTCCAATGTATCAGGCCTGGTGAAATCCAACCTAGCGACTTGTATTCACTAACCTGATAAGATTTGGACAACCTGGGCCCTGGTCAATTACAAAAAAGAACCTGATCAAATTTTGATCAACCTGGTGAAAAAATAAAGACTCCCTTGTGACCTGATCGACCTAAAACGTGGCATTTGTTTACATTTTTTTTGAGTGTCTCTATCTGTTGGTTAAACAAACGTCAGTATATTAAACTATATACAAATGTATAAATGTATATTTGTACTAAAATTTCTTATTAATGGCTCAATTTCCCTAACGATTCATGTGTTCGCTGACTAGAATCGATTTCATTCATTTGCACACAAATCAAGGCGTGTTTACCGCACTCTCCGCAGGCCCCTCGCAGAAAATACCGCTTGATGCTAACTTTTTCACTATTTTGCTGAATATCTAAAAACTGAAATCGGGGACCCCCCTTTTTCTTTTTCAATTTTGTAACAAAATAACTTTTTCCAACTGGTGCAAAAATCTTAAACAAAATCTATCGATAGAAAGTACAGAATTTGGGTAATTGAAATTCTTCTGGTGGGCCACTATTTTCAACTAGTTCGGAATGAGATAATTTTATATTTGTACTAAAATTTCTCACTAATGGCTCAGTTTTGCCTAACGATTCATGTATTCACTGACTAGAATCGATTTTATTCATTTGGACACAAATCAAGGCGTGTCATTAATCATGTTAATTAATGACAGTTGACAAAACTCTTCAAATGTGTAGCTTAGTCAACTGAAAGTTAAAAGAAAGTGAAAAGAATATAAGTCACCCTAGTGTACATCAGTAATAGTTTGTCATTGGCGGTCGGTCAAAAAACTGCAATGATGGCATTTTTTGACTAAATTGGCATAAAATAACCATATTTTGACACTCTGCAACTCCAAGAACTTTCCTAAAAACATACCATATCCATCACTCTTCACTGTAAAGTATTCCACTTTGGGTAAAGATATTTGCTGTAGGTTCTTTCTCAGCTCTATGTTTTCAGCTAAAACTTTAACTGCAGGAAAGAAGTAGAACAACACACATGATTAATACAACTATCAATGTTAAGCACCAGGGGGTGCGGGGATGCGGGGGCAGACCTTGGGGAAGTTGACATTTTCTTGAAAGTGCACCTTCAAGGTACCTACTGAATGTCGAATTCCCACCCCTATGGTAACTTTTTCTATCAGAGTTAGCTGTTATCATACATGTCAAATTCCCGATCCTGGGGCAACACGTAAATGTCAAAATCCTACCCAGGGAAAGGCTCTCTCACTCAATCTTCCATGTGTAGCCCCCCCCCCCCCCCTCCCCCACTGGGGCTTAACATTGATAAGTGCATAATGGTCACATTCAATGGCTGTGAACACAATAAGTATGATTTGCGTGTTTGTATACATTATTTTAAATCTAAATTCTACAACTTTGCATGAGCCTAGTTTTCAATTTTAATACACAACCTGAGTTTAGAGAAATGTCCCAAAACTTGGTGGATCACAAAGCCGTTTCTCATGATCAGATGCTAAAATTACAATTTTACTTCACTAGCACACACATCTTGATTCTCATTGACTTTCTGTACAAACTTTCAGGCATGGATTTCTGATGTGTTGAATTTCCATGACTTTCCAGGTTTTCTATGACCTGAAGTGCTGAATTTCCATGACTTTCCAGGTTTTCTATGACCTGAAGAGCTGAATTTCCATGACTTTCCAGGTTTTCTATGGCCCATATGGATGCTACTGATGGGTTTTAGTTTCCAAACTTTCAACTCCAAACTTAATAATGCACTATGGACATGAGATATTACATACAACTCAAAGAAAATCTTGAACGAGCTGTAAATTCTGATGAGCAAGATACAGTAGGCTATTTGCATTTCATGGAGATGTTCAAATCTGTTATTAACTGAGCGTGAGATGTTTACAGGAAATATCAAATTGAGGTCATGCTGTATTGACTGAGTAACAGTGAGGTAAACGTGACGAGACTGAAGTTTGAAGTTTGATATTAATTTTTCTTCTGCAATGACTGAATTCTTGAGGTATATGGTCTTTTCTGAAAACAGCAAAAATACAGTGCAAGCAATTCTTTACTTTGCATATATGCAAGTCATTTTAAAACAATGGCCAATATCAAGAACTATGGTAATCATAATGCATGTAATATCTTTGCCATATAACTTAATAACTCTTTTCCTTCTAAATTTTTAAAATGTAAAGTGCTGAACTTCATGAAAATTCTGAATCTCTGAATTTGTTGAAACACTTCGTATTTCCTGCTTCTTCATTTCAAGACAAGCAAAATGAATGGTCACTTCATAGGGTTTCAATAAATTGTTCAAAGTTGAAATATCCTTGGCTGATCAGGTTTAGCATAACAAGGGTTTTAATACTACAAGGAAAGAGTCTTTAGTGCCAACGTTAACTGCCATCATTTTGCACCAAAGAGACCACATACTCACTAAAAACAATAATGCAGACACTGTACCTATTGTAGTTGGATCTTTCCTTGTGCTGTGAAGAGTAGTCCTTGGAACTCCAGGACCTGTACAAAATATTATCTAAAATATCAACCATTCATTTCAGTGTAGTAACAATAAAGTTGTTTGAAGTATTACTACTGTAACAAGTACATACTGTCCGCTTGCTTTTTATCTTAATACATACATGTTCAATCTGATGCGGTCCTGTAAGTAAATCTTGTAGTTTTTAAACTAATAGTTAAAACTATTATACGGAGGGAGCTCACAATCAAAAGCCCTCATGGTTTCTCATGAGTTTCCTCGCCACATATATATGCTTATATATATATATACATAATTTTATAACTGTAATTTCTGGCAGAAAATAAATAAACTGAAACTAAACTGGAATCAAAATCACTAGATACGTTAGTGGACTCGGCCTTTGGACATCCTAATGTCCAGATTATACAGTTTACACCTCTGCCCTCTGAGCGAATGGAATCAAATCACTAAATACGTTAGTGAGACTTGGCCTTTGGACATCATAATGTCTAGACTATACAGTTTATCTCTGCCGTCAGAGCGTATGGAAAACAAAAACACTAGATACGTTAGTGGACTTGGTCTCCAGACAACAGAAGGGCTAGATTATACAATTTACCTCTGCCCACAAAGCGGATAGAAAACAAAAACACCAGATACGTTAGTGAACTTGATCTTTGCCGGACATCATAATGATTGTTTAGACTATACAATTTAGCTCTGCCTTCGGAGCGAATGGAAAATAGAAACACTAGTGTACCTTACGGTAGATGTGGTCTTTGGGATCAGAATGCATCTTTACTATACTTATTATCTTTGCTCGAGAGGAAGAGCAGATACTGTAGCATACATCAGAGTCATTAAAGAACTTGGACTCTAAACATGAGAATATATATAGACTGTGCAGTTCACCTTTGCCATCAGAGAACATGGAGCTCAAAAACACAAGAGGCGTTGTTGTTTCTGCTGCAGATGCTCCACCATGGCTGCCTGCATCACTCATTCCATGGTCTCCACAGAGCACCAACAGGGTATGCACTCCTTTCTCTTGGTCCCACTTGAGAAGGGCCCTGTGAATCTCTTCCACTATACGGTCCATCTCTTGAAGTTTAGGTGCCACTAAAGGACTCGAGGGACCTGCTGTATGACCTATATGATCAAGGCCCAGGTAGTGAAGGATCATAATGTCCCAGTCATTCTTAGCCATTTCAGCACTGATATGCCTTGTAACGTTGTTGTCCACCTAAACAATATAAACAATTGTTGTATCCATAGCTAGTGCGTTTTCGACACGAATGTGCATTCTCATTGGCTAAATCATGATTACGTGGCTGAGTTCAAATCAAATGTTACCCAGCTGATCAACATCTCGAAAATTGTTGAGCAGCTGGTGAACATTGTTGTTGCACTGTCACGTTTGAGAGCGGGACAATTTGTTTTGTTTTAATAATTGTGGTTATTTTGTTTATGCTATACAGTACAACAAAGCACTTCATTAATGACTTCGTCTCGGGAAACATTGAGATTCAGATGTTTCCCTCGTGAGAAGTTATTAAGTACATATAACAGACACAAAAAAACTAATTGTCTTCATTGAGCCATATACCTCGCAACAACATACTTTTAAAATTTCAAACGCCATTTCTCAGCCACTCATCGTCCTGTTGTTTCAGTGAGAATGCTTCTTGTACTGGATCACTACTGTATGTTATGCCAATGTTAAAAAATTGCAAATAAAACTGGTAGATGCCACAACTAAAACAATCTGCCATATACACTGTAGGAAATGATTCGAAGTTTAATTTCTGAAAGTTTCTTGGGTGTCTATGAAAAGGACGTTCAAAATGATTTATTTTTACAATTTGGACTAATACAATCTTATAATTAAAATATTATTTTTTTGGGGGGGGGGGTCCAAATCCACTGAAGGGGTTCCTAATCTGTGGGGGGTCCAAATGGTTGTGAGGTGAAACAAGTTCTTTAAAACATGTTAGTATTATACTATAAGGGGAGCAAGTCTCCAGAGTTTCCCTCAAAGTCAGTATTAAATTTGAGTGAAAGTAGATAAAAATCACCTTTATGGAGCAGATATCAAACTGAAAAGCACAAGTCAATGTACTAGCTTCAAACTGAATCACAGAATGTTATACATATGTTAAATAACAAAATAAATGTTGCCATAACAAATGATGTGCCAGATTAAGTTCTGTTAAGTTATTAAAACAGAGGATCAATTTTAGTGTCCTTGACGTACTACAGGATACCCCTTTTCTGGTATATATATAATTTTATATATATAATTATTTATAAAAAAAGCAGATATAACGCGCGTTCTGATTGGCTATGCAGCATTGTTTTAATTCCCGATAAAACAACTCTGTGGTTTTATTGATTTCATCACG
>JANSTR010128071.1:7500-11824 GCA_025434805.1 Antipathozoanthus remengesaui | reverse complement strand
GGCCCATTTCCTTTCTAGGGCTATCGCTCAGAAGGAATTAATTGGGTATTTGTACAGCACTGTAACTTTAACCATAAGCCACTATATCTGTTTATTCTCCAGTGCTGAGCGGCCAAACCTTAATGGTTACTCCCAGTGTTGGGCAATGTTGTGACAACTTGTTGCGTTCGTTTTCACGGGGTTTAAACGAGTGCCACATGTTGTCACAACATTGCTCAACATTCAACATGTTGCGTTTGTTTGCACGGTTAACACAATGGGTTTGCGAACAAATAAAATGATGATAACCACAGAGACTCGTTCTTGTTTATGCGTCTCATAACCATTTCAGACAAGATGGAAGAATGTGAAGAATTCGAAATACAGTCTTTTGAAAAACCAGAAGGCAGTTTTGACTTTTTTTTCCCATATTGTTATTGAAATAGCATTTCTTGCTTCTTCTCATTATCAAAGACCTCGTTTTCCCGCTACGGTTGCACGAAGGCGTCCTTTCGTATCACATTCTTTCATAAGAGTAGCAATTGCAAAGCATTTTTGCAGTTTTCATTGTCTATATTCAATAAGCGCCATAATAGCGGACATTAACAACACCGAGTGTTTAGTGTTCAGAGTTTTGGATACAAACATTCCACTGTGGTATCACCGTACACGCAACTGATTGCTCCACATGTTGTGATCGTTTGACTGACGCCAACAATGCTGGGCAATGTTGTGACAACGTTTTGCGTTTGCACGGTCCTGCGTAAATGGTGAACCCGCGTATTACATTGATACCAGTTGAACCAATAAGGTACCAATAAGAGAATAGTTTATCATTACCTTTTCAATAGTGAGTGAGTGTCACTGCTTCTGTGGCCTTTTCTCAGGTTGGACCAAATTCTCGACTGGAGGCTCTACAATGCCTTTGCAACCACTTGTCATCGTTCGGTGGTAATTTCTTCGTGGCTCCCAATCCCATTGACTTTGATAAAGTGTTCGTGGAGTTCGGCCGGATTGGTGAGACCAAGAACTATGTTGTGTTAAGTACGGTGTGTGGCATGTTTGCTGTCTACATCTTGGCACTGATATTAGCCAGACGTTCAGATAAGAAGGACGAGCAGAAGGTTTGTGTAACATTCGTACCCGTTCGGAATGTCTTCTACATTCTGTGAACAAGGTGATGCCAAGAGCTTTGACAGATTATTTTTGAATTTTCTGGAGTGTCTTTTCTTGTTGTTTAAACAATTTAGGGGCTAATTTTCAACCCTTGTAATTCTCTGTTTTCATTGGATTTTGATAATAAATGGTTTTTTTAAAACGGTATTGACAAGGCAATTATATCTTCAAGGAGGTGGTCATTCAAAATATAATAGGTTAAGCCTTAAAAGGGAAGAACGTTCGTAATTAACATTTTAAACTCCGTAGAAATCCTATAATTTAGATTCAAAGATTTATGGGGTTTTAAAATTTACTGCGGAAAACAGACACTATTGTGAATGCAATATGTGACGTTTTTAAACTAATTTAAAAATAATAACTAATTTAATTTCTAATGTTACTTTAGGCTTTTGAAATCCTTCGCCTACAGTCAGGAGGTGAACACTACTACGATATCGCTGTTTATACAGGAATGTGGAGAAAGTGCGGGACTTCATCGAATGTAGCCATGAAAATACATGGAGAAAATGGCGAAAGTGGAGTTATACAGTTATCAGATCGATACAGCAAAAAGCGCTTGTTTGCCAGAGCCAGCATAAATAACTTTATTGTATCGCTGCCACAAACTTTGGGTCAAATCACGAAAATCAAACTATGGCATGATAATGCCGGTTCAAACCCCTCGTGGTTTGTGAGCCAAATAATCATAAATGACACAGAATCTAACGCTAAGTGGTATTTTGTCTGCAACCGATGGCTTGCTGTTGACAAACACGATGGTGAAGTACAAGCAGAATTTGATGTTGCAGACAAAAAAGCTTTGTCAAGATTTAAATTCCTTTTTAGTTCTCGCATCGCAAACAGTCTTGGTGACGGTCACCTGTGGTTGTCTGTGGCTACCAGACCCCCGCATAGTCCTTTCACGCGTGTGCAAAGGGTGTCCTGTTGTCTGGCAGTATTAATGACTGCTATGGTAGCCAGTGCAATGTTCTACCAGTTTGGGAAGAAACAAGAAGATACTTTTAAACTTGGCCCGCTGAGGCTCAGTCTCCGACAAGTTGTAATTGGCATACAAAGTGCTTTGGTTGTTGTACCCATTAATCTTCTCATCGTAACAATATTCCGCAAAGTAAAACCTCCGACGAGAAATCTAAGCTCAAAGTATGCGGTTAAGAATGAGAAGCATGACGCCTCATCTTACAATTTCAATAGCCCCGGGTGCTTACCACACTTTTTTGTCTACATTGGGTGGGTTTTGTGTGTAGCAACAGCAATTACCGCTGCTACATTTACGGTGTTCTACAGCATGGAGTGGGGCACGGAGATTTCTAACCAGTGGTTGACGTCTGTTCTCATTTCTCTGATACAAGACGTATGTGTGATGCAACCGTTAAAGGTGGTATTGCTGTCAGTTTTTCTCGCTTGGATAATCAAGAAACCGCCAGAAGAACAAACTCAGCAGTCAGGAAACAAAGTTCAACTGGAGACAAGTCCGTACAAAAAGGTGCGTTCCAAATATTGGCAGTGAAACTCTAACTCAAATTATAAAAACCAAACCACAACAATAATGATGATGGCGATTGACAAAGCATTGTAGCGTATAGGATATTTGATAGTTTGTGTGACAGCTCACATGCAGCTAAGAGTAGCAAGGATGAAGGCCTGGCAGAAGATGTTAGCCAGGGAAATGTGACATCACATTCTCCTCTTCATCTTCTGCCAGGTGTCTCTCTTGGCCCGCACATGTACGCGCGTGCACACCAGCACAAGTAAAATCCCGTACCAAACCCCCGCAACTGTGATCTATAGCGCAGGCATTTATGCGCGTTATATTGTCGTCTTTTCTACTCCGCCAACCCCTGTGAGGCTGTCACACAGGCTAGATATTTGACAGATTTGAAGAAATAAGTGTGACAAGGAAAGAAGCGTTATTGTTGACAATACTTTGACTTATCTACTATACTTTTATCGGGGATGTATTTTTATTGTCAAAGAAAGTTTACGGCTTTCTTTTAAATGTACAATCTTGTGCATGATTACTGTCTTTAACATTCGAAGTATTATCGCTTGCTTTAGACATAAATATTAAATTTCTCTCTTTGGATTTGTTTCTAATTTTTGTTACCACAACTGAAGAATAACTAATGAAGTCAAATTTACTGAACTAAATTGGATGTTCTTTTACTACTGTGCCGTGTAAACGTGTCATGTCACAGCTAATATTGTGGTAGTTTCTCTCATACGACGGTAATAAATCAAGACTCTACTGATATTAAGAATAATAGCATATCAAAGATGAATCACACAGCTGATTGGCTTATTACCCAATGGAGGAAAAAGGTAAGTATTTAACGTGGAATTGTGCACAACCTGCCACGCGCGAGCCCTCAAACTTTCCCGCCAAATAGTTGTGGCTCACCAGTCGGTTGACAGAGCACTGAAATGGTTTCCTTGTGCACGAAACTTTAGCAATGTCGATCCAAGTTACACTCATTCATCCCTGCTATGCGATTGAAAGAAAATTCACTGCCTGACTCGGGTATTCCACGTTAAAGTTTATTTCGCTTCGCGATTCGTACGATATTATTTTTCTCGTAAAATTTACGTGGAATACCCTACGAAAAGTCGGAGTGGAAAACTTCAACTAAATACAGTAGCTTACAGGAGGGCAAGATTCTGTCTTATAGGGTTACGATTTTAGAACTTGTCAAAAGTCTCAACTGTACGTAGGTTTGTTGTAGTTTACTTAGCATACAGCTTAACTGACATTATAGGAGGGATGCAGATATTTTATGTAGTGAATAGCATTTTCTTTGCTTGCTACATAGGTTGAACCTCTGAAAGGTGAAGAACTGTTAAAGGCGAGGACTTTCCGTCAAAATGTGTCAGACGCCGTGCAAGCGGTCGGCGAAATCCTCATCTACATTCTCTTTGTTGTGTGTCTGATGGTAATTACATATGGGAATCGAGGACACGACAGATACTGGCTCACAAAAAGTGTCGACGATATGTTTGCCACCTCCTTTGGTTCGGTAAGTTTTGTGTTTGCGATACCAACACATATACAGAAAAAGAACAAGGACTAAAGTCTAAAGGACGGGAAAAGGTTGATAACTGGAAGTGACAGCAAAACAAGAGAAGTGCTTGTGTCTATGTCTACATTTACGTTTGTATTTATGTTTGTTTA
>JANSTR010128071.1:0-2500 GCA_025434805.1 Antipathozoanthus remengesaui | reverse complement strand
ACTTTAACAGTTTCTGGAACTGGATGGATCTACTACAAATTGTAAGTGCTACAGTAACAGTTGTACTGTTCTTCCTCAAGGAAATGTATGTCTCTCATTTCGTTCAGAGAGTTCAGGCCAACCCATTTGAAACTAGCAGTGTTGATTACGTGATTGTGTGGTACGAGTTGGAATTGTATGTTCTTGCTGTGGTTGTCTTCATTGTTACCATTAAGCTGTTGCGGTTGCTGAGATTCAATGCTCATATCTGTCAGATGTCGGCTACCATCCGCAAGTCTATGAGTCACATCCTATCTTTCTCTATTATCTTCGTCATTCTGTTGATTGCCTTCGCAAGCCTGGGAATGCTAGTTTTCGGGAATGTTGTCACATCTTATTCTACATTCATCGAAACATTCAGCTCACTCCTTCAAAAATTTCTGGGTGGAAATTTGTATTTCTATGAGACACAAAACGAGAACCGTATCATTGGACCTATGTTTGTATTTTTTTACATGATGTGCATGGGCTGGGTACTTCTCAACATGTTTGTTGCAATTCTTAACGAATCTTACGACAAAGTAAAAGATATGTCAGGAGGAACGTTCCCGGATAGCAACCTTGGCAGTTTTATGCGAAACTATTACAAAGGCCATTTCGGCAATACACACGATACATTTAAACGTAAGCTTGGTAAGTTGGGTTACCGTCATAAACTTTGGGATCGTAGACGAAGAGAATCAGAGGAATTTAAGAAAAACGAAATTCTTGGAAGTTTTGTTTCACTACCTTGTGATGATCTCCATTACATCTCGCAAGACTTGCTGTATTCGTCCAGGGCGGCTCTGCTTGGGCAGAAGATCCCAACGGGAACAGGCTTAGACGAGGAACCGGAATTTCACAGTAAGACTGAAACTGGATTGAACACTGCTGCTCAGATGGAGACAAAATTAGAGTGCTCAACACCCACCGAGACAGAAGGTTCTTCTTCATCTTCCACTGAGCTGCTGGATTTGATATCTGAACTTCCTGAGTCGTTGGTCGATGATGACGATACGATGGCAAACGTCCGGCAAAAGCTCGCAGATGTTGGAACTGTGTTGAGGCTATCTAAACGTTCATACCGCCGTTTTTCGACAACTGGAGATAAATTTGTTGTAGAAAGAGATTTTCAGATTGGCGCGCCAGTGGCCATAACAATCAAGGGACGGCGTCTTAGTCACAATTTTCAGGTTATATAAAAGGTGCTTCATATACAATCATGATTCGTTCATATTTATTATCAAATCAACCACAACAGTTGATGTCACGTTTCGTATTAGCTTCGTAAGAATGAATCAGAAATGAACCCAGAACAACCAGAAATGGGAGCTGTCTGTTGTCGTAAATTTTGCAAAGTTTTAAACAACAAAACGTCAAACTTTGTTGGAACATACATGGAACACTTTCACTTAGGATGAAATACCGAAATTTTATTATATGGATGATTGATTTCTTGCGCTTTGATTGGTCAATTTCAGGTCCGTAATTTGCCATACGGACCTGCAGCTCTCGAGCGGCCGTCATTTACAAAGTTTGCTTGCATTTTTCAACAAAGCCATATAATAAATATCTTATCAGCCTCATCAGTCCGTACGGCAAGTTATGGATCCTCGTTTTTCCTTCCCAATTATTTCCATAAAAAGAAGTAAAAAACTCAGTCCATAACGTACCGTACGGACCTCGCACTCGGCTAATAAGAGGTATGTATTTTTATATAAATCGAACTGAAAGATTAGAAAATATTTAATTATGTACAATTTTGTCTTTGGTCTTGATTATTCTCATCAACCGTCCTTCCGACTTTGTTGCCTATTTTGTGCTACAATTTGGATGTGGCTGGATAAAGTTCAACCATAGTTTGAAACCAGAGTTTCAGGGAGATACACTTGATGGGGGTTGTTTTACGTTTGTTAAATATTCTTTGCCGTGTATACCTTCGCTAAAAGGCGCGATGGGTGATCTGTTTTGTTTTTTAACAACTCGAGCACCATGTGATTTTAATGTGAGAATTAATTGCAGTATACGTTAGGAGAACGCAATGTTAAACGTAACTTGGAGCCCATTCTCTCTCGGCCTGTATAGCCGGAATAAAAAGCCGTATTTCAAACCGAGCGGGAGACGGCACCGTCCGGTACAGCTGGAAAACAAACAACATGAATGACCAGAAAAGCATTTATTTCTACTCCTGGATCGTATACAAAAAGCACTTTGAGCTTAAACAAACCGCTCATTAACACGGCATGTTGTTTCGTCCTATTAAAATACGCAGTCGGCGCAACTGAGTATTCGCTGGAAAACAAACCGAATGAACGACCAGAAAGGGACTTGTTTCTATTCCTGGAGCGTACAGAAACCGCGCATCAACATGGCATGTTGTACGACCGTGATTGGCTCAGTCGGTAAGAGACTGGTCGTAAAGTAAAGGGGGGGGGGGGGGGGGGAGGTGAGGGGGAAAAGAAAACCCCAATCCATAAAAAAA
>JANSTR010127960.1:0-11825 GCA_025434805.1 Antipathozoanthus remengesaui | reverse complement strand
ATTTTATGGCCGCCATCTTGGATTGAACTTGAAGGTGAATGACACGTGACAGCGCTTTGCGCTCTGATTGGCTTTGGTGCTACCTGGCTGAATTAGGAAAATAATAATAATAAAAAACGTCCCGAATTTATAACTCATGCGCATACTGCGCATGAGTAATAAGCGTGCATTTCTTTGAGAAATATCCTAATTTTATTTCTTTGGCCTATGGAAAGGGATTCGCACTCTAACAGGATTCATTGGATTGAATCTGAATCCAGATGCTTGAGATTTGTGATTCTAGCATTTCTTTGAGAAAGGATTCAAGAAAAGTACATGTGGCAAGCGGACTTCGCGCCAAATCAGTGTGGTATAACGAAAGCACCAAGGAAGATCACCACGCAAAAAGTTACTACTCCTGATTTCTTCAACTTTCTTAAGTGTATCGCTTTTTCTAGGGCTATATAACTACTCCTTCTGTCACACAATCGGCCAAGCAATTCCCAACAAATTTGATAATCACCACTCAATACTCGCTTGAAAACTGAAAGATAACAAGTCACTCATAAAGACGCGCGAAGATCATGATGTGTCAAAAAGACCACCTGGAAAAAGTCCTTTTGATGCTTCTTTTCTTTCACAATAGTCAATCCTCGTAATCCAACTTGATAATCCAATCTTTGATTTTACCAAAGAAATGAACCCAAAGTTTCTTTATCTTCAGAAACAAGAACTCCTGTTCTTATGAAGTGTCATAGGTATATTCCTTGAGCATTTTTCTTTTATAAGAACGTCTATTTTAGCGGCTGAGCCTGATTGTATTTATAAATTTTATCCCAAAAGCAAGAGTAGCATTCAGCCAGACGTCAGCCTCGTAACATGCGCACTCTCTCAAACATTTCACTCTATACATGCAGATTGGTGACGAGTCTTTCATTCTATTCTCTGGTTTTCATTTGTATCTGCGCACTCTCACAAACATTTCACTTTGTACAGTGTAGTGACGAGTCTTTCATTCTATTCTCGGGTTTTCATTCATTTCTGCGCACTCTCACAAACATTTCAGTTTGAACATTCACTATCTTAATGTTTTTAGCATTTTTTTGCTACGGCGATTTTATAAAAGAGTTCTCAATATATTAAAAACGGAGTGTACTCTAAACAAACCAAGTATTGGTTAGACTTGAAATTTCAGCAGCCATGGAGATTGGCAGGCCAACGTCACTAACTATAGTCCCTTTTAGCTCGATTTGATCTTGGTAACAAACCTGTAAATTTAATATAGCGTTCCTTTTTAGTCTATTTATTTTTTACCATTGTTGTTATTATTCTTTGCTGTTATATTTCTATTTACTTTTCACTGCTTCAGTGCTTCTTTTCTATACATTATTACTTCTCAAAAATGACTGTTGTGGTTGTGAAGGTCAAACAAATGTCGTAAATTCATCCGCCTTACCCTCAGGCAAATCGCGGCGAACACCAAGTTACCCAGTCATGTGTAAAAATTCAGACAGGTGACGTCAAAGCAGCAAAGCAGCTCATGGCATCTCGTGCAATTGCTGGGAGTTGCCAGAGGGAAGACAGTTCTTGAAATCTCACAATTGCTGTTCAATAATTTAATGCCCTATAAGACCTAACCAGATCATTACTAGTTTTCTAAACAGTAATGAAAACGTCATTAATATTTTCCCGCTGCTCCAATGCCACACAAGGTCTAATGTATATGAAAGGCGTTGAGTTTTTGGAGGAAAATCCGGTCACGCAGTTCTTTTACTATAAGCTTGCCCCTGCAATCCATTTATTGAGTTCGAGCTCCACTAAAATGCATGTGATTATGAACATATAATAAAATCAACCAAGGGTTAACGAAAACAGTTTTCCGCACCGTAAGGTTAACAGAAAGTTGACGTTTCGAGCGTAAACCCTAATACTAACAGTGAAGGGGTTTCTATAAGAATTTACTAATGTATACGGATTGAAATAGAAAAGACAGCCATTGGTCTAAAAAGAGCAATATGATATCGATTGCATGTTGAACTTTGGGACGCAGTACACAGAGTCATATCAGAGTAAATCATTTTAAGCTTTCTATCCTAACATACAATCAATATTATAGTTTAACCAGTACAAATGAATCTTCATTCCATTAAGCGCAATATGAATAGAAATTAGAAAAACCAAATGTCACCTTTTCTTAAACCTCTGCCACCTTATATTAAAGACACCAAGCACGCCCTTTTAATTTTAAAACAATTTTCATTTTGCACCAACAACAAATTTGTTTTCACCATGGATGTTACTTCTTTGTGCACTGTCATCCTTAATCAAGAGGGACTAGTGGAGTTGAAACATTTTTTTTTAAAAACGCACTATCAAAGAACAGACACCCTTCTTCGACTTGCTGAGCTTGTTCTTACTCTTAATTGTTTTTCATTCCACGGCGAGTTTCATCAGCAAATCAATGGTGTCGCCATTGGTACTAAAATAGAACCAAGCTACGCTAATTTTTTTGTCGGCAACGTAGAAGAACACATTTTCAATCAGCACAGTGAGCCAAAACCGGAGCCGTGTTTAGACGCTACATTGACGATTGCCTTGGCGCCACTTTCTCCTCACGAGAGGAATTAGATCAGTTCATTTACATTGTTGATTCTTTTCACCGGCTATTAATTTCACCTGGGAAGTGGCTTCGGTTACATTTTCTGGACATCACAATCTTAATCGAAGAGAATAAGTTAACCACCAGTGTCCACTACAAACCCACTGACTCGCATAGCTACCTTTCATATTCATCGTTACATCCGGCTTACGTTAAAAATTCAATTCCATACTCTCAATTTCTCAGACCTCGAAGACTTTGCAGCGACCACTCCAATTTTAAAGTCAAGTGCAATGGTTATCCTGATCTTGTTATTAATCAGGCGCTAGACCGTGTTCAGAACGTGAGTATCGTGATCATGTTATTAATTAGGTGCTAGACCGTGTTCATAACGTGGTTATCCTGATCATGTTATTAATCAGGCGCTAGACCGTGTTCAGAACGTGAGTATCGTGATCATGTTATTAATCAGGCGCTAGACCGTGTCCAGAACGTGACTATCCTGATCATGTTATTAATCAGGCGCTAGACCGTGTTCAGAACGTCAGTAAATATAGCATCCGTTCTTACACCGTCTGATTTGAACAGCGAAGCCCGAATTCCATTCATTCTCACTTACCACCCGTGCAATTGGACTGCCAAATTCTCCGTAACTTCAAAATTTTGCTGTCAGATCCGGAAACCTCTTCCATTTTTTCCAAACCTCCACTCGTTTCATATAAACGTGACAAAAATCTTCAGAACCATCTTGTTAAGTGCTCTGGTACCTAATAGTGAGTCAGGTACTTTTAAATGTTTGCGTAAACAGTGCAAAACTTGCCCATTTATTGTTTCACGCGCGCAAATTGCCGGCCCTGCTGACGCTTGCGCTGTTCATGATCGTTTTAGCTGCACCACCTCCAATTTACTTTATTGTATTTCTTGTTCAGGCTGCAAAATGCTTTACATTGATGAAACAGGAAAAAAATTAGGTGATCACTTTGTTGAACATCTTAGAAATGTCCGAAGCAATGATTCTTCTTTATCCAAATTAAACCATTTGCGCGTCATTTGAATCTCCTGACACTCTTTTCAAGCGATGCAAATCAGTGGCATCATTCAGTACAATGTCTCTAATGAGTCTTGCAAAAGAAAGGAACAAAAACTCATTTTTAAACAATGGAACTTTGGCACCTCACGACATCAATGAAAGATTTTCATTCATCTAATTTATTTCGTATTGCTCTTGTTAGACCAATGGCTGTCTTTTCTATTTCGATGGCATACATTAGTAAATTCTTATATAAACTCCTTCACTTTTTTAGTTTTTTCAGATGCTACGACGAAGGGCATACGGTCGAAACGTCAGCTTTCTTCTAACCTTACGGCGCGGAAAATTGTTTTCGTCAACTCTTGATTGATTTTATTATGCGTTTTACCTACCCACCAACGCAGTTTATTGTCTTTTTTTAAAATTATTTACTTGGAAATATTATGAACAAGTGGCTTTTTCCAGGATGCTGTATGTACAGCCCTTCGTCTAGCTAGTTTTGAACGCCAGCCCTTCGTCTAGTTTCGAACTCCATCCTTTCGTCTAGTTCGGACGCCAACTTGTTCGCTTCCTATCTAAAGTCTTTCATCTATTAAATTTAACGCAATGTTTACTCAATTTCGTTTATTTGGCAGCCTTAGGGCCCCGGCGCAAGTCACTTCCGGCCGCCGCAGACAAGATGCCCGCAAATAACGTAAAGAAAGACAAGAGCCCTGGTGACTCGCCGAAGCCGAGCAGGCGGTTTGGTACCGCAAGAGATATCATCAAATCGCGCTCCAGTACTGCAAACTCAGCCGCTGCACCCAGTCCAGGCTCCTCCCGCAAACAGAGGCCGCAGTCGGACCCGTTACCAGGGGAAAAGTAAGTTGCAAAACTAAATTAGCACTTTCACTTTGGATTCGTGACGCTGCAGGGATAATCGGTGCCTGTCCAAGAATTCGGTTTTGCATTTACGTATTGCAGCAATACTTTGCGTACTGTGCTCGTTGTGATTATATAACAAGAAATAGATAAATTTTATGTTCCTCAGGAGAAGTAATTTTCCCCAGGCAGAAATGGATTGTAAGTTGTTCTATTTATGACTGACTGTTTCTTCCTCTCAGCAGAGTTCAAGCTGCAAAGAAGCAATCTTCATCAGTATTTAGCAAGTTTTCTTCAGGTAAGTTGGAATACATTTACTGTTTGTGTGTGCGCCTCGTTAATATATGCGTTTGTGTTTTCGTTAATGTATAAATTTGTATTTTGTTGAGTGTTTGGATTTTTGTTTGTGTTTCCATTAACGTGTGCTTCTGTTCGTTATCGTGTAACGTGTGCTTCTGTTCGTTATCGCGTAACGTGTGCTTCTGTTCGTTATTGTGTAACGTGTGCTCCTGTTCGTTATCATAATAAGATTTATCAACAAGAAGGTTTTTATATGGTCAAACACTGTACTGTACAAAATATGACAGCAATACTGGGGCGGATCTAGGGGGGTTCGGGGGGTTCTGTCGAACCCCCTAAAGTGAAGGAAAAGCAAGATAATGTAGGCCAGAATATTCCTTGTTTAAAATGTTTTGCTTCGCCTTCTGCTTGTCCGAACCCCCTCTCACTAACTCCTGGATCCGCCCCAGGCAATATCACCAGTAATTTTCTCCTTGTTGTCAAGGCTAAGGAAAACAGCTGGTATTTGGTCTTGAAAATCTTGATAAAATCTTTAGCAGTTACATGCTCTGAACAATTCTACTTAACTTAACTCTCTCAAACTACGTTTTGCTTCAAATGTGGAAAGAATTGTGATTTGTGAGGGTTGGCATTTTTCACCTTTATACGGTCATAAAAACCTTAAACGTCATTATCTTACAGGAAAATCCAAGAGCGCCGAAATTGAGGCTCTGAAAGTGCAGCTGAGACAGGCTGAGGAGGAAAAGGAAGCACTGAAAGAGAAGTTGTTGAAGCTGGAATCACAGCTAGCGATAATACCGGTTTTGGAAAAGGAAAAACTTGTCTTGGAAAGGCAAACGAACGATGTTGTGCAAGAACGAGAAAAAATCAAGTCAGAATTAAAACTTTCCAGCGAATCATTGAGAAAGCTTGAATCGGATATAAAACAACTTTCGAGTGAAAAACAACTTCACTTGGAAGAAATCGAAAAGGGACAAGTAGAAATGGACGCAATACTGGACGAGAAACTTGGACTAGAAAAAGTGAAAATAAGCTTGAACAACGATAACAAACATTTGTGTCAACAAGTGGACTCACATTTGCAGAATATACAGAAGATTTCAAAGGAAAAAGATCATCTTTTTAGTGAGCAGTGCAAACTAAAGATTAAGCTAAAAGAACTATTGTCAGAACTTGGTAATCTTAGACAGTCTGTGCTAGATTTGAAGGAAGCAAATATTGTCCTGAGAACCGAAGTGTTCGAAAATAGTCCAGGGATCCGTGACGCATTAACGTGTTGCGTGACAGGCCTTCGGAAGTTTTCTTTGGAAAAGGAACAACGAAATTCCGCCCGTGCTAATATATCTGCGTTCTCCCAAACAGATGTCGTTACTGTGAGCAACACAGAAACTCAAACCGATTTGGAGAAAAAAATGTTGTCAAACAATGCGGGAATAACGAACGAGGAATACGACGATTTGCTGGAGGAACTTGAAGATAACAAAGAAGAAATCCAAGCCTTGCAAGAAAAGATTAAGAAAATAAAAAAGGAGAACACCGAACTGTTGGCAAAAAATGACATCACAGAGTCAGAATTGGAAAATCTGAGAAATGAACAAGCCAAGATTGGATCAGCAAATGGTGCAGAAGGAAAGAAGGAGAACTCTCACTTTGTGGACGGCTTAACATGCGAGGAGTGCGAGAAATTGAGAGAAGCTTTGGAATCCTTGCAAACTGTATTTTGTATGCAACAAAGCAAGATGGAACAATTGTCTGAGGAGAATGAAAACCTTGACATGGAGCGAAAGGACCTGCAGCAAGAAACGAAGTACTTAAAACATGTTCTTTCCTACAGACAAGACGTACAGGATGCGCAGACTATGTTCCAAAAAAACAAAGCGAAAGAAGTTGAACAGCTCGAATCCAATCTGGATGACGCTGAACACAAGGTTCGAGGACTCGAAGATGAAGTTTATAGATTACATCAGGAGAAGCAGGCTTTGTTGATGAGTATCTTAAACCTTAACGTGGAAGATGGTGGGGAGGAAGACGACGGACGAAATACTGCAAAAAAGGATTCCGCTGTTCCTGGAATTCCAGAACTAAATGATCAAGTGGATGCTGTTGTCTCCCCTGGTCCACCAGGATATGAGAACGCTATCATATTCAGAACGTCCAATATCCCTGTGAAAACGGAACCTGAGGGCTCGGAATTGAACGAGGAAAGTGATTCCGATAGTGGCAGTGATTCTGGACATGAAACGTCTTTGAAACGTCTCAAAGAACAAATTAAGAAGCTGCAAGACGAAAATAAAAACCTGAAATCGTCGCTCAACGAATCTGTACCCACCAAGCAAGCTTCACTGAGGAACGCTGGAGAAAATCGTGTTAATTGCCAACACGTGACCTCTACCTCAGAGATGTTTAATGATAAAAATAATGACACTGAAGATAAAATAAATGTTGTAAAGAACTCATCGAATGCGCGACCGAAAGACATCGAGGACGAAAACAAGATTTTAAGAGAATCATTGTCCAGAGTAGAAGATGAGAAGCTTGCACTCATCAAGTGCTTGGAAATCAACAGTACAACATCACAGGTTTCTAGCCCTTATACATCAACCGCAGCGAGCCCAACCCCCACTTCCGCCACTGAGGATGAAGAAAGAGAAATATCCAAGGATGCTAGCTACATCCAGTCTATCGTTGGAAAACTAAGACGCCTGTCCATGACGTCCGCGAGTGAGTGCGAATCTGAAATCGACAAATCAGGAATGTCTGGAGGCGAGGAGTTGGAACCAGGAAAACGACTAGCCCCGGATGGAGGACCGCCTTCCTCGGAGAAGCGACCACGCGATGGTAATGAACTTGCACGCATTGTTGCTTCTTTGGAGACTGATCTGGGAAAACTGAAGAAACACATGTACAAGAAGGATTCCGACACGGGTCAGTTGATTATTTCCGTTAACTTTTCATGTGTAGACGTTTACTCGTATGTAGCAATACCAATCGATTAGTTATGCTTTCCATTATAATTAGACCACAATTTTAATTTTTTCAATTAGGTTAACTTACATATCTTATTATTCACGTTCTGATTGGCTCTAGGCAGCAATGGTACTTTGATAATGACCGGTCATTATGACAATTTTTTCATGGCCAGCTCACTGACTAATTTTATTCGCCGTGCGGGTAGCCTTAAAATACCGAAAAGGTCATATAGTAACTAACTTATTAACCTCGTCCGTTCGGTTATTACAGGGAAATCTCAGAACCATGTCTTGACGTATTGACCTCGCTATCGCTCTTGTCAATACATCAAGGTTTCGTGTTGAGGTTTCCCTGTAATTATCTCACTCTCGGACATGCGCATGATCGGCTTCGTGTAATGGCGACCTTTTTGACTGGCGCCAAAATCTACAATTCTTTTTCCTTACCTTAGTGTTTTTTTCTCGTATTTAGTATTTATTCTATGTTCATAAGATGGATTTCACAGAAGAGAAGCTGGAGTCCATTCTAGATAAGAAAATTGAGCAATTTGTCGTCGGATTCTTTGCTCCACTGAATGAATCGCTTGAAGAAGTAAAGAAAGCCAGATTAAAAGTCAAGAACAACTTATTTCAAACTACTGAAAACAGTCACTTCTTCATTGAGATTCATTATTTTCTCGTGTACAGTATTCTCTTGTATATCATCGTTAGTTTTCTTTGTGTATTACAGCGTTTATTTACCTTTTACTGATTTTTTCCCCTTCATTTCACTTTATATTTTTCTCCACCTCATAATTGTACCGATCTTACACTATCCAATTTAATCAGAGTTCTGGTTGCCCGGCTCGTGTAGCCCTAATGGTTATTCCGGGTAACCAGCACCTATCTACTTCTCAACATAAAATTATAGTTTAACAGTCGAACAAAAATGAGGTGAATAAACATATATTGTTGTTGTTGTTGCTCCATACCCTGCGAACAGAGACCTTTCATATCCCCATGAAGAAACGAGAAGCATTAGAAAACCACGTCGGACAAAACTGGGCATTAAGAAAGACCTCTGCACGCTTCCCACCGAGCGTTTGAACTCTCCGCCGTCCAGAGATCTGGACTTACCATTCTGGTTTGAAACTGGTTTTACGGCTTAGGATCCATGCCTATACACATTGTAACCTCTCAAGGGAGAAACCGCATGTTTTGTGAGCCCACGGTACTACTGTTATGCAACTCCCAAGCATTTTTCAAAGTTCATCATCGTTTGTACCCAGCCCCAGGTTTTATTCTACAGCCTTTCTTCAATCTCTTCGCAGCGTAGCTCTTCACAGACTTAAGTGAGGAGGGGCTTTGTTCGGCAAAACGCTTTGCACCTTCACTGTGGGTTTCAACAAGTTGCGTTGGCCATTGCACTCTGTCTGGGTAGGCTCATTGTTCCTTTTTTATTCACCACTGCATACTTTCCCTGCAGTTTTTCTTTTAGGCCTTCAATGATCTCTTTCTTTTTTCGATACTAATTCTACTCTGCGAGTGCATAATTTGCACACTATTTACGAACTCAAAACAGGCTTTTCATTCAGAATTGAACTGTTAGAATCGAGCAGTTTATCGTTGCAAAAATCTGCTACCAACCCCGAGGAATACGCTGCAGGGCAAGTAAATATATTTAGTGTTTCCGATGTCCTCTTTTCCCTTCCAGAATTAGGAACTCGGCGATTTAGGCGCGCACTTGACAGGTAAAAACAGATCCATCGGCTCATTGACGGCACGTGAACAGCGAATGAGAATGACGTGTTGTTTACATAATCTTGCGCATGCGTGACGTAATTCGGTGGGAAGCGTGCAGAAGTCTTTCTTTCTCCTCGTTTGTTCGTGGGGATATGATAGGCCTCTGCTCGCAGGGTACACTCTCCATAAATAAGTTGTATCAAGGACGAATAGAATATTATTACATTGAATTTAGTGTTGTACATTCAAATAATTATTGATTAATGTCGTATGGCATGATGCATCGATTCTTGACAATTTCGTTTACTAGAACTCTCATTCGGTGGTCATTTCTCACCCCTTCCATTCTAAGGGATGATATAATTGACCTACTCTCCCTTTACGTTTTGCTATGACTCCTATTATAGAATTTTTTTAGCACTCTGTAATGCTTACAGTTATTCAGGACATTCGGAGTTTCGTTGTCAAAGTGTCAAAGGCAGAATCCACCATACCAAAAAAGATGGCGGCTGTACATTTGACCACAATGCCTTGCGAACCTAACTTGGTGAATAGCTGAACGCAGATGACCACTGTTTGGGAAACGTGTCCGTACACTAACAACATTGTGTATACTAAGTTTGAAGTTTTTAGACCCTTTCGGTACGTTTTTACGAGCATTTTCATGGTTTTGCGCACTAGGAATTATGGGTAATTGTGCCAGTCGCCATCTTTTTTATTACGGTCAATTAATAAGACAGTTTGTAACAATCCATCTCCCGCCTAAATGGTTTCATGGTCAAATTGATTCGAATTCGTCAACGAATAATCTATAAAAGCAACCCTTTTGTACGAAACAACCATAAAACTGTTACTTTAATTCAATATTTTTTATGTTTTAGGGCCATCGCGCCGGGGAGCAGTGAAAGGTCCAAAAGGCCAAATGTTGAGGCGACATTCAACTGTCCACGAAATTAACTTTGCGAAGACCAATCTCGAAAGAGTTTATCGGGAAAAGCGGCATCTTAAGGATGAAGTAGACTCTCTCCGGCGATGTCTCAACACCAGTCAGCACCACCGGAGACGTTTTTCGGTAGTGGAAACTCATCACGCCACTATCAAAACTTTTGACGGTCTTCTCCAGAAATCAGACCTGGAATTGAGAGAGTCCAATGCGAAGATCGCAAGGCTGGAAGTTATGAATGCAGACGCCGAAGAGAAATTAAGAGAGGCTGAATCTCATGAAGAAGACTTGCGTAAGGCCGTGGTAATCTCTAATAACATCGCCACGGAGGAGCGCGAAAGAGCAGACAGGCTTGAGGAAGAGAAGAGTGCTTTACTCGCACTAGTCCAGCAACTGACGTTGAGCAGAATGGGCGGAATGACAGGAGAGGCGTCTGGTGAGGAGAACAAGCCGTCCAGAGAAGACGAGGCAGTAATTGGGAGAGACACATACGATGCCACATCAAATGAGAACCGCGAGACTGAATACAGTTCGTCGCATCATTCGTCTACGGGAAGTGAATCAGAGCCGGATACTCCGAGACAGAGTGCGCCCGCTTCTGAGGAATGGACAAAATCAGCGGCTAGAGACAGAAATGGCAACATAATCGGCAGGCAAGTTAGTACGCTTAGTACCGACAGCATGCTGAGTCGAGACATGGAAGACGACCTGCAGAGCAGACACAGCTCGTTTGCCGATGTGTCTGGATTTGAGAGTGACGAGTCGATAGACAGCGACGGAGAAGAACAAGATAAGAAATTAGACGAAGAAGACCACAAACCCGGCCTGCCAAACGACGAAGATGATGCTTACTCAACCGACGAAGCTTCAACGTAAATAAACAATGAAATTGTTTACCTTCTGTTAGCCTGAATTGCTGGGTTGCAATCAATCCCAAGAGATATAGAAAACAAAAAGCGCGGCAGCCATGTTGGATGACAAGACAAAAGGCAATTCTAAAATTCTATTGTTAAAAGACCTCCAACATGGCCGCCATGACGTCATGTGCAACCCAGCAATACACCCAACACATCAGATTTGTTTTGCTTGTCAAGAAATATTCAGGAAAAGAGTCACCCAATCAACATGTCCGAAAATACGAACCAACCTCCTAGTTATTACACAAAATACAAAAACACAATCAACCCTTTCAGCACTGGCCAGTTTAACAGTATGTGTCTTCTCCTTACATCACACAGAAGCTATTATGAAAATCCAAATTCTCCTAATCTCCTTACAAGGAAGCTATGAAGTCAGTTTAGGAGAATTCGCGGCGCCAACACATACGGCGTGTTTGCTGCTGAAATAGGTAACATGCCAAGTCAGCTTTTCTTAGCCAGCGTAGCTTGGCGTTCAGTCACTAGAGATGGCGCGGCGAGCAAA
>JANSTR010127849.1:0-11826 GCA_025434805.1 Antipathozoanthus remengesaui | reverse complement strand
ATCCCACCGGGGTCAGAGATTTTTTCTCTTTCTCCGTGTGGGGCCCATTTCCTTTCTAGGGCTATCGCTCAGAAGGATCTAATTGGGTATTTGTACAGCACTGTAACTTTAACCATAAACCACTATATCTGCACAAATAGAACTGTCTATCCGTCATGGTGACTTATGTTCGAATGATAAAGAGCTCGCGCGCATCGGTTATATATTAAAGAATAACAGCAACAACAAAAAAGTTAGATTGTGATGTCATATTTATTTATTTGCTAGTGGAATAGTTTACAAAGCTTTCAGATGGCTGGCATCAACCCACGAATTAAATTTGTCTGGGCAACCTTTCCATTTGATAAAATATTCTTTTTTTCCTTTTCGTGTGCGTAGATTTAACACTTTCTCAATATGGTAAACATCGTCTACTTTCTCAACTTTTTGTAGTTCGGCTTCATAAATACACCTTCGGCAAGTTCACCACTATAATCGTTCAGTCGATAGACCGGTGGTTGTCGTGGGATCCTTTCTGCAATCGTGAATATTTCTTCTGTCCAGTTTGGAAAGTAACCCTTCTCAGACGTACGTTTCACTTTACTTATTCTGACACTGTCGTTGATCTGAAATTTGAAGTGAACTGGTCTTCTGACTAGTGAGCCATATAAAGTGTGCCAGACCCGATCCTCGTTGGTCTTTGTCACTTGCGAAGGCTGCATGCGAATACTGCGATGTTTCGTGTGATTATAAGACTTGAGCAGACTTGGAAGGACATCAATATAGCGCAGCGTATTCTTGAATGTAAAGTATTTCCACACCGTCGTGAGAGTCCGATTGAACCGCTCGCCGACTTGTGCTTTTGGCTCACTGTGTGTTGTGAAGAAATGGATACCATTTTCTCTTAGGAACTGTTGAAATAAGCGATTTAAAAACTTCCTTTATCCGCGCGCATTGGTTATATATTAAAGAATAACAGCAACAACAAAAAGTTAGATTGTGATGTCATGTTTATTTATTTGTTTACTACTGGAATAGTTTACAAAGCTTTCAGATGGTTGGTATCAGCACACGAATTTAATTTGTCTGGATAACCTTTCCTTATTATTTTTATATTCCTTATTATTCTTTTTTTTCCTCTTCGTGTGCGTTGATTTAACACTATTTCTACACGGTATATATATCATCCACTTTTTGAACTTTTTGAAGTTCGGCTTCATAAAATACACCTTCGACAAGGTCTTCACTGAAATCTTTCAGTCGATAAAGCGGTGGTTGTCGTGGGACCCTTTCTGCAAATCTGAATATTTCTTCTGATCCAGTTTGGAAGGTAACCCTTCTCAAACGTACGTTTTACTTTACCTTTTTCTGACACTATCGTCTATTTGAAACTTGAAGCGAACGGGCTTTTTGCTGAGTGAACCATATAAAATGTGCCAGACTTTATCCTCGTGGTCTTTGTCACTTGCGAAGGGTTTCTCCATCACAGAATTCCGAGTTTTGAACTACCACTTTTCTACCACAACAAGCCTAAATACGGCGAATGCGATTGAACAACTTTTCTATGGCTATTCGATAAGAAGCAGGCAAACAACCCATCTCCGAGATCGGTCGACACCAGGAGTCAAATGACTGTTTCTCTATGTAATGGGTGTACTTATTGCAAAAAATATTCGTAAAGTTCGCCCCATTCTTCCTCGGTCAGTTTAAGTTCATCAGCAAAGCGAATGAATGCAAGCAGCCTTCCGGTGTTTAGTTTTGTTCCGACTTGTTCAAATACAAGTTTTAAGCGTGTTACTCTGCGAGCTATAAACCTCAGCGAAGGGAAATAGATAACTGAATAGTATGAAGAGTAAAAAGCACCCATGTTAATCGTGTCAAGTACAATTGTACAATGATTTCATTCACACATACATTTTTAATATAAAACTCAACAGCAAACTCATTACAAAGCCAAATTAAGGTAATTCTGAAACTGATTGACAATCAAATCAATGTCCATTGGTTCCTAATCTTTTCTTGTAAATTCTTTGGGACAAGGTACAGCAACATCAGAAACTGGTATTTCTGAATTGTCTTTCAGTCCAAATGGCTCATCAAAAAGTGCTTGAACGATTCGACTGACCAAAGCTTCTTTGAGAGAACAATCACTGAACTGTAAATATATCAAATAGACAGTCGTCCACGACAGTTTGTAAAGTTCGGGCATGTACATTTTCCATGAGTCCGCAAGTGGAATGGCCAATAACTGACAAACACTTCCAGCAAGTTCCCAAATCTGCAGCGCGTCGATTTCTTTAATAGCAATATCATAGTAGAGATTCCATGCTGTTGCATCTTTCATCATCAAGCACTCGTGACGGAGTTGACTGGGATGATGCACTTCACAACCAACACATCGTTTTACCTTTTCCATCAGGATCGGTTCTTGACAGAGAGCGGCATAAGAGAGATGGAAGATCAGCGCAATCAGGATTGACAGTCTATCTCTTTGGACTTGTTCAACTTCGTCTACAATCAGATTTTGTTGGGAACCAAAGATGTTCATATCTACATCCATAACGTCGAGAAACACAGTGGTAACGTAAGGTAAGAATTTGAGGATGAAAGTAATATCAAACAATTTTTATTAATTTTCAATAATGTTCCCGAACAAAAGATCATTGTCGTCATGCTATAGAATTTTTGTTCACTCCTCATATAACATCAATGGGTATTGTTCGTTGAACAAAAGAGGTATTGGACAAGTTTGGGCAAACCATTCAAGAACGAAAGAATCTATATTTTTATCCATGAGGGATGACTTGGCACATTCTTAGGGATGATGTCATCCTTAGAAAATATAATCCACCACGCGTTAATGAGAATCCACCGCATTTATAAATTCGTCCAACTCTTCGAAAGTGGCAAAACTCCTGGAATGAGAGCGCCTCTCGACACTTTATAGCGTCTTATCCACGCTAAAAATAGAAACATTACGCGTGATGGTGCAATCCCTCAAAACAAAAGAGATAATGTATGCAGGCTCCTCATTTTATTCATGAGTTTAGAAAACAAAAGAGATAATGTATTCCTCCTTACTGGCTCCGCATTTTATTCCTGAGTTTAGAAAACAAAAGAGATAATGTATTCCTCCTTACTGACTCGTCATTTTATTCATGAGTTTAGAAAACAAAAGAAATAATGTATTCCTCCTCACTGGCTACTCATATTATTCATGCGCTATGACGTCATCCTAAGATAATTTATTCCATCACATGTTAATGAGAATCCACCTTAAAAAAAGGGGGCTAATTCGCTGCATACTATACTACTAGCGTGGCGACCCATGCAGAATTCTACCAACCATACTTTGCCATGTTTGGCAATGCCACTAACTTTGCCTGCTTCCCACCTCCCACAACGTGGATGATGGGTTGGACTTTGGTTGGAATTTGTTTCTTACTTTAATTTTCTAAAGTGGATCCTGATAACGAAATGAAAGTTAATAAACGTGTACTTATATTTAGGTCTATCTGGAAGCCCCCAAGGGACCATAGCTGGGATATATGATGTTTACTCATTACTGGGTGTAAAAGTCGCCCACAATTAATTAACTTAATATTTGTGCTCTATCAGTCATCTGAAAATGTTTGGTTATTATTTTGTCGATATCGCGATAACAACCATACATGGTGGAAAGCCAAGTCACAAAACATCCATTATAACATATATGAGATGAAGCGATAGAGAAAAGTAATGTATAATTTTATGGCTACTGATAATTTGTATTATTTCCTTAATAATGCAGAGTTAACTGAGAGATAGTAACAGTGTAATTACTATAAATGTAGAATATTAATTCTATCATACAATTACTCCAGCTGGTGCTTTTCATTGAAATTGTGGATGCCCTTTTGCCCCATTGCTGCAGTTGGCCTTACTTCACTCTCATTCAAACCGTTTACTTCACCCAACATTCAGCCTCTATATCTGATTCTCTCAAAAGACGTTGAAACTCATATTTCTGAATATGCATTTACCTTTTACATCTGAGTGCACAAGCATATTTGACTGACAGCTCTATACACTGCCTGAATTCTTCCTGGCGGCCAGGAAGTGAGGCCAACCCTTTGGTGTCTCCTGTTGAAATATGTATGCAATTTTTACAGCATGGTTGATAGGTAACTACAGTGGAGTATATATGATATTTGAATTTATAATTGATTGCACACTATAAATACAATATAAATTTATATTACAATTATATTATATTATATTTATTGAAGGTTTTACATTATTTTTGGAATTATTATAATTTATTATTTGTGATTGCATGTAGACAATTCTAAAGTTACAAAATATAACTAACAGTACATGTATACATAAGAAAATAATAGGAAAATTAAGGTGTTTTGCAATGAGAAATACAGTAAGCATATACAGTATGGCTGAGCTATGGCTAATCATGATTTTTAACTCAATAGTACACTATAATTGTACATAAATTTAAATTAGAAAGTACTAAATTAATTAATTAAACCAAAGTATTTGTGGAGTAGTTACAATATATATCCCACCAATTCTGGTAACATCCTCTTTTAGGCTTTTGATAATTTATTACACTGATAATTATTCCAATATTTGCTGGGTTTTACATGTCATGGAGGTCATTAAACATAGGATTTTATAATTAACGTTTTGCCTTGACCTTCAAAATATGCTACTTTGTCTTTGTATCTCATGGGACTGAGTGAAACACAGTAACTGATTTTGCTTTAAAAATTTATGTAATTTCAAATTCTATGACTCTTTATAACCAACTGTGCACATGAACCTTGTCTTCATGTAGATATTCATGCATCATTGGTTCATGAACTTACCTTTGAAAGCATTTATCAAGACAACCTCAACTTTTGCACTTTCTCTTGCTGCCACAATCTCATGAATTGGGAATTCATAGGGACATCCACATTCAACAGCCTTGAATCCTGTACATGCAGCAATTAAGACATCCATATGTTTTGCTCATAACGTTTCTTGGTTGTCTCAAATGTTTTGCAAATATTATTTTGTAAAATAAAAATCATCAAAACACTACAGTAAGGGTGGTCAAAATATAGACGTGATATAATTATTATTATATTAACACTGATACCCAAATGCCATTGACTGTGGGCTCACAAAAATATGTCACCCAATTAATGGCAGTTCCTACCCAACATTAAATGATGACACTTACACTACAATACAATTATTACAGGTCCTGACAGAGCATTAGACATTTAATAATTCTTAGATATCGACATTACAATACTGAAGTTGTCAGGTGTATGTTGCCCTTACTTTTGTTTTCAGTTAATTCATTTTCATTTAAATGAGTTAGCTAAAGTTAATTTTTTCCTCACTAGTACTTAATTTTCAACCAATTAAACAGGCAAGGGACACCCCCCCCTCCCCCAACACCTTCATATTTTTTGCTATTTTCTCTAGGAATTTTGAAAATTTCCAAAAAGGTTCTAATAGCTGAACTATCTATTCATAAACATTTGTATTTTGAAGTGTGAAATGAATTTGCTACCCCTTCTGGATTTTGAGAAAAAAACTCTAAATTTTAAAAATAATATTGGATTTTCAAGTAATTTTTTTTTTCACAAATTGTTTTTATTTTGTATTTATATGAAGGCATTTACATTACCATATATAGCAGTTTGGCACTGTAAGCTGAGAACAACAATATTAATGTGCAGCATTACAATACATGTGTTTGAAATTTCACAAAAATATCATATATGGTGGGCTTTATCTAGTCTGATAACCATCACACATGACCAGCCTTAATTAAATGCTCTTAGCCAATTTAACAATCCTAGCAATTACAAGATGAATGAACAAACTTATTGGAAAACCGTGACATTTAGAGGTTAAAACATGAGACTGCTAGATGAGACCTGAAGTCTAATGGTGAGAGTTACAAACTTAAGGTCTGGTTCAAGAGGCTGGACCAATATGTTTTGCGCAAATCACCATGCAAAGGTAGGGGGGGGGGGGGAGGTCAGGGATTTCATTGACTCATAGCCATTTTCCCCAGTGTTACCAAAACCTGGATCATCATTGGATCAGATTGATCAACAAATTATAAATTAAATAAATAAATAAACCCCTCTCAAACTGAAAAACACACACAAAAAAATAAGCACCTTGCTTCCCCTCCCCCATCTAATGATACTGGAACAACATGCATAGAGATTGTTGCCATTTAAATCTGCTTTTTTAAGTTTTTTAATGAGAAAAGGGTTTCTGCTGGTCCATCCCTTTGTCCATGAAAATAATATGATGGCTAAAATATTAAATTTGCAGTCAGCACTGCAGCTACAGCTTAATTACACTTTCTTTTAAATTTTCATTATAAGGCATTTTTATTTCATTTTTTGGAACTCTTCAGAAACTCCCCTACCCCCCCCCTCCATCAAAAGAAGGGGGGGTTCCAGGGGTTGCCACTGCATGTTGAGGACCAGAATTAAACGCTTTATATAGTGGAAGTGCTATACATTTGTAATTTTAATTATATATTATTAATATATGCTTCATAGCTATTTTAGACAATCTTAGATTCCTAAGTTTATTTTTAATTATTGTTTATTAAGCTCTATTGTCTAAACTTTGTATACTGTTTATGAAGTAAACTGTATTTGCAAGTTTTAATATACATATAAAAAGGCCATAACAATTTTAAAAGTCTGACTAGGACATTAAGGTCAGCCCTTAACATCCAATGGACGTAATAAGCAGTGCCAAATCAATTTTAGAACGCCCCCTTAACATGCACTGGTCATTAATCAGTAAGCAAGTCAATTTTCCAACTGCATCTAAATCATTATGCTACTAAACATCAATCAATCCCTACTGAAAGCTAAACTTTAGTGTCACAATTTAGACTTGCAGAGCAAGCCCCCTCCCCAATATTTTATGGAGCAAACCCATATATTTTCCCTTTCACTCCAGTTCTACTAAAACAATGAATTTGGACCTCTATTTTTGGAGATGTTCCACTGTCCCTGATTTACATCTCCCACTGCCTGTTCAGTGTTTGCACAACACGAATTCCACAAAAATCTGCCAAAACTGAATACTCTATATTTGACTTGTGGAAATATATATTTCATTAAGTTATTTATAACTGCAGAAACATATGATATGATAAATGTACGACTGATAAGTTTTCATGGCAGGTAATATAAGGGATTGTGAGAAAATAGGTACTACACAAAATTACCTAATTTTTACAATTATATAACTTTTTTTATTTTTTTTTTCTGATCCAATCCAATTATCCTATCTGATGATCTGATCCAATCCAATGATCCGATCTGATGATCCGATCCGATTATCTGATCTAGCTAGGTTTCAGTTTCCCCAAAATCTGAGGCAGATCCAGGATATGTGAGGTTCAGACAAATATCTAGCCAAGGTGGATCATCCTAGGGAGGCCCAGGGGAATGCTTCCCCGTAAAAAATTTGAAACATAGGTCCTCTGAAAGGTGATTTGAGGGATAATTGTGAGTAGTTTTAACTACTGTACATGTACCTTTAAAATACGTCAGTTTTACTATAATTATTGAAGCACAGGCTATACTGTAATTTGCATTGTCTTCATAGGGGGTTTGACCGAACCTCTTGAACCACTCTATGAAAAATTATGAAAACTTGCCAAAGTTCCAAGACCAAGATTTGATCTTAAGCCTTCATTGCAGACTAACCTAAATAGTGCTGTATTTTAGTGGGAACTGACACACCATCTGCACTGCAGGATTATGTAATGTTAAATTGATTCCAACTTGATGGCGATTTTAACAAAACTTGGTAGAGATATGCCTCATGCACCGATCAGGGGGTCCAAATATTAGTCTCTGCTAGTTTCCTTTTCTTTAAAATGGAGGACAGTGATTGATACCATTAAATTGTTATGTTGTTAGGGCAAACCCCAAACTAAACAACCAATCTGCCGCTTCGCGTCATTGGATAGCGGAGATCGAGAGTGTCTGACTGAGTAGAATCACGCAACTTCGCACCCCCACCGTACCCCCAGGCAAAAAACATACAATCACAAGTACCTGCTCTCGCGGCGGAGGAAAATCTGTCTAAGAAACTTTCTTGCTCCTTAAACATAAAGGATATGTTTGCTGCAAATCTTAGAGCCATTCTTGTGCTAATTTCGTCAGATGTTAAACACTAAATACAACATACATTTCACGCCCAAAGTCATTTCTGCAAATTTTTCTTCCATTATTGTCACGCTTGGTCGTACTATACTGCGGTTACGGCAGTGAGGCTATGACGTACTTACCAAATATGGTAGTATTTACCAAATAAAACCCATGGAAACTGGCGAAAAAGATGAAAAGTTTGCATTCTCAAATCACCACGCACAATATGTGAAATATTATAAAACCAAAATCTAAAAAGTCAACGTAGGATTATAAAAAGACAGGTACATTTTGTAGAAAATGGCTCTTTTGAACCGCAGACTTAAGGAGAGGGCTCCTGAAGACCTACCGTTATTGGACCAACCTGAGCAAGTTGTGGTCGAGCTGGATGAAGACGAAGATGAAAAGGAAGAAGTTTTTGAGCACCACGGGATTACGCTGTGGGTTTCTGATGCTGTGATCATAACCATCGAACAACTTCAAATTTTAGCACTTCTTCTGGCTGTATCAGAACGCTGGGGTTATCCGCTGGAATTTATCAGAGCGTCCTATTATGTGTTTTTGGTGAACTTGGACATTTGGGAGTTCGTCAAAGTGCACAGTGGCGCGTATAGTGGTTTCACCAACACGTACGTCGCTTCATCAAGCATCCCGATTTCATATGGATATTATTTGATTACGTGGACTGTTGTTATTGCTTTAATTTGCTTCGGATTCTTGGGGACATACTACGGACTCCTGCGAAACAGACCTTTGTATCTGCTTCTTCATGTCGCACGATTGAAACGTGCATTCTGTGTAACAGCGCAACTTACGTGTTTACCCGTGGCGATTGCCTTCGCCCGCACATTTCACTGCCGCTATAATGAAAAGAAACAGCTAATTTGGAATGTTGCTAACGAAGTACAGTGCTGGACCATGCCTCATTATGCGTATGTTGCCGTGACAATTCTCGTTGCATTCCTTCTGTTCCTTTGCTATCCGATCAATATGATTCGAAAGATCCGAGGCCAGGTCGTATCGTGCGACCAAGGCAAGCACGAGGGATATCTACAGCTCAAGGAGGCAGAGTATAATCAGGGTTTAGACATTTTGTGGGCTGTTGGACAATTCCATCTGTTTTCTTCGTTCCGGAGGATGTGGGTATATTATCGACCATTAATGTTTTGCCTCAAACTCGCACTGATCTGTTTTTTTGGCCTGCTGAGTCACTTTGAGACGATCTTTGCAGAATCCCTGGCAAATCGTGTCATGGTAACTATTCCAATCGTCGCAGCATTCTTCATCGTCGTTTTCTTATCCGTTTCCTCCAGTGTTTCCAAACCACCAATTACTGCATTTAGATCCTTCATTAGTTGGTTTGTGAAAAAGGTCCTTATGGAAATATTTAATATCTTTTTTAGTGTTCGCTTAAATATGCTGGCTTTGAAGCCAGTGGTTGTCATGTTGGCATTTGGTGTCTATAATTGCCAGCAAGCAGGTGGTGCATTGGGTTCTTTATTTTGTCTGTTGGCACTGGTCATGATTAGGACTTTCCCATTCAGAGTGACATCATTTAATATCATGGTCATAATGTCATTGCTCTTTAATACTGGAAATTCTTACATAGGTTTCCTGCTTGAGCAGTTCAAACATAACAAGATTCAAAGCTCATTGTTAGCAGAGCCATATCCTACCTATGCACTCATTCTTAACTCAGTGTGGTGGCTAAGCTTTCTTTTCTTCTGGTGGATGTATTTGTTGTTGCGATACTATCAGGTTGTTGGTAGAGGTAGACCACTATGGCCAATGTTATCTACAGATGGTAAAGGAAACATGGGGGAAGAGACAAAGAAGTACATGAGAGCTGTTCTCCATGGAAGGCACATTCTTGAACGAGCTCTTACAAGCCCACCGATATTTGCTCCAGTTCATGAACTCGAGAGACAAATCCATATCATTAATGCTTACTGCCGTGAAGCAGAGTACATGGAGGATCCAACATTTGAATCATTGTGGGACCTTCTTGATGAGCTTATTGAAGCACACAAAGCTATGGCACCACATTCCCTGTTTTCACAATCTGTTAAGAAGACAATCCGTGAGACAGCGAAAGAGTTTTTGAAAATGATGCCAGATATGCGACGCAGACTTGACAGGAGAGATTATGACTTCATCTTGATGACACCGCTCAAGAGACGAATTCTCCTGAAAATGTATGTCCTTGGCACCTTTGTGAATGGGCGCAGCAGTCGACTCTGCCAAGAGATTGAAACCAAAGTTCACATGGATTTAGAAAAAGCTGCTCAAAGATCATCTTCCTCAGATCGGATTGATTCATCACTCAGCTTCATGGACAGTTTTGCAGACAATAAAGACATGTATGCAACAACCGATACGATTCGAACAATGTCAAGCACAAGCAGCAACTTTCTAACAGGAAGAGACAGTGTTGACCGACTCTTGTATGAAGTGGGTACCTTGGAGGATGATTTGGGACTGCAAGCATCCAGTTATGGAGGAAAGAGGAAAAAGATATCAATAACATCATTGCAGTCCGTTGATGAACACTTTGCCCGACCAGGTAAGTCAGAGCACACTGGCTTCTCAATCAATCCACCGTACCAAAAAAGATGGTGGCTGTACATTTGACCACAATGCCTTGTGAACCTAACTCGGTGAATAGCTGAATGTGGAAGACCATTGTTTGGGAAATGTGTCCATGTAGCAACAACATTGTGTATGCAGGGTTTGAAGTTTTTAATCCTTTCTGTATGTGTTGATAAGCATTTTCATGTTTTTCACATGAGTTATTGGTAAATGTACACCAGTCACCATCTTTGTTACAGTTAATTCCACAACATTTCAAGGCTTGAATAACCATAAAATCTGATGTATAAGCTGACTCATTGTACAAGCTGACCCCCCCTTTCAGTGCCAAGAATATATTTCTGTTAGTGAATGATAAGCTGGACCCCTTTCGAAACAAGTTTTTGTTTATCTAAAAACATCTCTTTTCAAAGAAAGAGAGAGCATTTCCTACATGAGATGCCAAAAAAACATCTTTCTGAAAAACAACTAAAGTTCTGCACAAGCACATGCAATGCAGAGAAGCAGGAAGAAATGTCCGGTGGATGGGTTTACTTGTTTACTTACAAATCTGAGCCTGAGTCAAATCTGAGCCCAAGTCAAAATCAAGTCATTGGAAAAAGGATTTATTTTTCAATTGGATAGTATAAAAAGGTCCAGGATTGTTAACAAAGTGAGGTGCACTGTTGGTTGTTGCTTGATTCCATTGCACAAAATAATGATGTTATCAGCACCTCGAGAATTGACAACTGCTAGGTGTACTGACCCATAATGTCTGGGTTGGGAATCACATATTTTCCAGATGGCTAGGACCTTTGACCTTTGTTCAAAAAATGTGAATTATATAATGTTGGCAGTTTTAATACATGATCTTGGATTACTCTCGAAAACATTGCACAACACACATTTTTGTGGTACAAGCACAGGTAGCCCAAGCTAAAAGTGAGTGTATGGTTATTGAGCTTACGACCAGCTGCAAATATAAGACTTTATATGGGAAATTATAGCGGTCGCGCCATAGGCCATAAATTGCATTAAATTTGCTCTTAATCTTACCTAATTTGTAGAGTGTGCCACTTTATGTTCTTCACTG
>JANSTR010127738.1:0-11826 GCA_025434805.1 Antipathozoanthus remengesaui | reverse complement strand
ATTAAGTGACGTGCGCTCGCCAGTTAAACGACGTGCTCTCGCGAGCTAGTTTCCCGTGACAGTCTCAAGATAAACAGCTGCTGTTGCAGAAATTTCTCAGGTATTAGTATAAACAAATAATAGCATTATTTGTACGTGGTATTTGGCATAAATACCACTCATGATATTTCAAAGTTGTTCCAAATGTCACTCGCCTAACGGCTCGTGAAATTACGTAGACCAACTTTGAGAGATCACTCGTGGTATTTATGCCAAACACCACTACAAACCATGCTATTACCTATACATATACTCACTATAATCATTGAATATTAAAGCCTATTCTAAAATATTTCAGTTTTTATTGACAAACATTGAACAAATACTTGTTAAACACAGAAAGTCTCAACGAATCTTTCAAACACAATTATAAAAGAAATTTTAGTCGTGGTAGAATTGATCGCCCAATAGTTATAAAAGTTTATGCGAAACCATGAAAGTCATAACTACGAAACCCCTATTGTTAAACAATATACCGTAAATAGGCTTTTATGATCGCCCTGATTGGTCCAAAACCGTGCTCCCTCGCGGTATAGCCGGATTGTAGCTATACCATGCATGACAACTATTATATAGTTTCTTGGGGAAAACCAAAAAAGGCGTCTTAGTGCGACATGCCCAACTTTTTTTTACATTTTGAGTTGGAAAAATGAAGAAGACTTTGAAGACGTTATTTCCATTACTGACTCAGATTTACCGAGCGTTCCACGACACAGTTTATAAAGCCGAGTCTGAGGCAAACACACAAGTCACAAAGCAAAACACAAATTGACAAAATGAATGCGGAGAAGTTTGTCTATGTTATAAAACAGATAGTACAGCTGAGAAAGTGACGAGACCACTCAAGAAGTGAGGAAAAACGCTCGCTTTCGGCTCTCATCAGTTTCTCCCTACACTTCTTTCGTGCTCTCCTCACTCCCTGCGTGCATTCTTAGAGAACTTTACGAATCTAAGGACGAATACAAGATTTCAGTTCAAGGGCGCGCATAGTTACATTAGCCAATTCCAGAGGTCTCTAATAAACTGTACGGAGCACAGGTAAAGCCGTTCTATTTTAATTGAATGCGAAGTTGATGCGATTTTGTCCACCGCACACTAACCGCCATGTTTTAATTTTTCCGCGCTTAATTCGCGCGGCAGCCCGAAAAGTTGAGCAAGTTCGTCAAATTTATAATATTTCGTACGCATATAGATATCAGTGCTATACTAAAATACTTTAATTAGGGTAATGATTGATATTCTCTAAGGAACCTTTGTCAGTACTCGGACGAAATAATTATTTATACTTATAGAATTTTACAATTTGACACAAAACTCAAACTGCGTGGTAATGTGTATAGTCGGCTCCACACAAGCAAGTTTTCCTTGAAAAGTTTTATTTGCCTGCAGTGTATGTTGTATAAGGAGAATGAAGCACCTATTTTTCCTTGACAAGTGCCCTTGTTAAAAATTAATGGTTGTTTTTGAACAAGGAGAATTCTCAAGGACAAATCACCAAGTAGCAAAACTTGTTCCAATGTTCGTCGTGCAAATGATGCAACAAGAGGTGGCAAGGAATCGCAGTGCCGAGCGGCGGCCTTCTGTTGTTGCTCCAAATTTGGGTCCTATATTAATGGTTTATTCACTTTAAAACTTGTCAAGGGAAACTTGCTTGTTTGGAATCGGCTTTTGCTGTTATCGTCCGCACAATCAAATAAAATTTGTCAAGGAACTTGCCTTGTTCGTTGAACTCGGCTGAATCAGTAATAAAACTTCACGTTTATTTCATTCAGTAACATTTCTATGTGTTGCCGTTGCTCTCCAACAGGACGTGTAAAGCTCACTCAGTACAAAAGACACAATCACTGCAGAACAAAACAAAAGAGAAACTAATTAAAAATATGTGGTATTAAAATGTGAATAATTGCTTATAAAAATTGTCGCAATTTGACGCTAAGAAACGGATTAAGTTTAGTTCACATAAAACCTAAACTACTTTTTTTGGATACGAATCAAGACTGCATAAGGGCAGTATGTAATATTGATGGCTTTTTATTGAATTATTGATCTTGCCACTCAACTAAGAAAACGTTTGCGAAGGGGAAATGGGCATTTTTGATTGACGCAAATGACAGGACATTCCTTGAAACAAAAACATGCACCATTTAATGATTTATTTGTAATTTGGACTTGCTTCCACTCGGATTTTGCCAAAACCGTTGAACAATAAATATTCCCGGCAGCAATATACTCCAGTTGATTTCCATTCAATTTTTTCAGACCGAATTCAGTTCAAACGGAAATTTAATAGGTCATGTGTTTGAAGTTTCAAAGCGCTATCTTTCCCTCGACTGCGCACGCAATCCATTTATGCTGATCACGGGGGCTGCCATATTGTGGAAGTTGCATTTTCCCTCAAATATTTTTCCCATGGAGATTGCTTTGGCGTTTTTCCTGCCACCCTCCCCCGTTTTAGCAATTATCCTCTTGCTTATAATGTCCGTTTCCGTATAAACCGCTTTGCAAATAAGTAAAGTAATTGATTTCTTCGGAATAAAAAAAGGGAGGGAAATTTTAGACTCGTCGCTTTTGTCACGAGTAAATGAAGCCAATGGCGAGTAATAGTTACTTTGCCGGTTTTCGCCAAACTTCGCTATGTTCGTTATAGACTATAGTTTGAAAAACTTCTGGTTCCCCGTAATCTTAAAATAATTTCGTGATGCTTTCAGTCTTGTATTTAGCCTTCATTAGCTGCCGTATATTAGCAATTTTCTTTCGCAGCCTTCGCACTTCCTCATCTTTAATCAACAAAAAAACGGAAGTGGAGATATTTGTAGTGTAATTGGCGGTAACTCGTGAGCTAAGACACGACCGGTCGGAAAGGGCAGGGAAAGACTGAAAAGAAAGCCACAGTTCAACATCAACCCTGAGGTCCGTAGTTCATTACACTCATAGTGGAAAAACTACTCCTCAATTAAAATGTGCCTTAAATCACACATTTATAACTGTGGATTCGAAAATTGGCGCTGCCGGAGACAGAACTTACTGAGAACACGCGTAAACTCAAAAAGTTAAAAGCCGAAGTTGAAAATTACTTTAATTTTAGTAACACTGAACAAGTAAACGCGGGCCATAATTTTTTTTCCTATATTACAATATTATAAGTATATTGAAAAACCCTAACACAGATAAAGTTATTTTAGGATTTGATTTATTTCCTTTTTCGATATTGATCCTAGTAGTAGTACCATATTTTGACAAAAACAACCATCGTGGTTGAGTCGGCATCTCAGCACGCAGTCGTTTGTTTCCGCGTTTAATTTTGCCCTAAACGAATTTCCTGAAACATATGAAGTATAAATGAGCTGCAAAAGTTTCATTGTTATCGACTGCTTTGTCTTTGTTTTCAAGTAAAGATAGAAAAGAAACCATACAATAATGGATAGAGCAAGATTTAATTTATCTAACTAAATACCAACCGTACGGAAACAAAGACAATGGAAGAGCTTTTTGACGGCTCAGAAGATGAAGGAATCAAAGTTTTTTCCGTCGTGCCGACACGCAATGTAAATGCTTCCAGCAATTCGTAAAACATTCTTGAACATTGAGTGATCAAATAACTGAATAAGGAAAATGCAGAAAAGCAACTTGGATAATTTCGTGGGAGCTGTCGAAGCAACAAAACTTTTTCAGTGTTTATATTGTATATACACTCGGGTTCTTGTTCTACTGTTTTTGAAATTTTCTTATAGCAGCGGTCTTCGCTCAATATCAAATAATCGTTCGTTCAAAACGGCACACCACCTAAAAGCACGTTTTACTTGACATTCTAACAGAGACCTTACAAATTTCGATTTTTTGCGCTATCTGGTATCTGAGCAGTTTATCTCAAATTCATAGAGCGTTAGGAAATTATAATGTGCTGTCGTTTGCTCAGACGAGAAGTAAAACACGAAACACAGTTTTGACTCAAAGTTTGAACGTAATAATTCCAGTTTTGAAATATCTTTCTCTTACAACCCAGTATCAAATAATGTAAAGCTAGAATTTTCAGTCAGAATAAAGAGTGGTCTCTAGAGTGCAGAAACAAACATATAAAAAGTTTAATAAAGTTAAATGGAATCCCTTCTTTGTCTTTAATCAGTCTGATGGTCAGTCCGAAGAATAGAAGTTTTATTTTAATGAACTGTGCAAGTTATATTTGCATATTTGTATTATTCTGTTGAAAGTCGACCGAACTTGTTTATATATTATATCTTAAGCTTTGATTTCGCAAGACGGCTGATTTGACCACCGAAGAGTGACAGGAAATTGCGTGCCCACTATAAATTCCTGTTCAAACCGAGAGTGGCATTTCCGATGAAGGAAAGGCAGTCACCCGTGTGACTCTTGAAGATTATTCTAATTTTGCCGTGTTTTCTTTGTGAATAGTATCCAAACACACTTGTTATTGTGAGTAATCAGAGAAGAAAGACTGTTTATACTTTTCAAAACCGCGAAAACTTGATAGTGACAGCAATTGACAACAGACTATAACACCGTAACAAGTACTGCAGGATTTCGTCCTAAATTTTATTTCCTCTCCAAATAGATCCCAAGTTATAAAGAACAACTAGTTTTAAAAGCCTATCACTCAATGTATGTTGATCATCATGTGGAATGCACATGCGAGACCACTGAACGGAAATGACTGTTTATAAAAACCTTTCGCTTCCGATCCGAAGTTAAGTTTTTGAATGACCCACAGAGTTTGTAAGTCGATCCTACGGCAGAGTTCGCTTTCAGTAATTGAAGCAATATGCGTTTCTTTGTTTTGGAGAAATAAACAATTTGGCCAGGCTTTGAACGCAAGCCGATGTTCATTACTGTTAAGGCTTTGATTTGATTTTATGCTTCTAATTATAGAAGATAATGATATCTCTCGCCTCTGGTCTTGCGTAGCAGAACGTAGCAACATTTGAATGCCACGTTAAGACACACCCAGAAATTTCTTTGTCCGACTGACCGCAGGCAAAACGTGTCAAAATTGGGCCACTCACAGTACAGTTTCCACTTTCAATATTTATTAAGCTCTAAACAGAATTAAACCTTTCCACGGCTACGTCCAAATGTTTGTTTTTCGCTCCAATAAATAGGAATTAGACTTAGGAAAGTGTCATGGAATTTCACATTTTAGAGCTTAATGCAAATTTTGATAGAGGGAGTTGTTTTGTTCACCCGCCGGAAGTGAAGTGACATTTGAAGAATAGCGAGCCCCGCCTACTTTTTCAGTAAGATTGACATCATATAGTTTCCAAGACGACGGCGCGATTGGCGCCGGGAACTGAACGTTTCTATTCTGAGCATCAAATCTGATTGGTTCAGGGCCAAATGCCAATACACTCTGTGACATCTATGCCAATCATTTTCGCAGATTTAACAATAGGAAGCTTTAGGTCGAAGTCAAATGGCTGTGAGAGCCGACCTGTGAAAAACATAAGATTTGCATGCTTCTTTCGGTGAGTAACTGAACAGCCACACTAGAGTACCGAGAAATGCCTTCAATCGCTGTCGAAAGTCCGCGGAGCTATCGTCGCAGTCAAACAGAGAAGAGAAAAAACATGGCCAAGGGTTGTAATTCTGCTTGGCTGTGCGAACAGATGAGAACGAAGAACTTTCTTCTATTACTCGACTGCCGTCCGTTCGCAGAGTATGCTCGTTCTCATATTCAGGGGGCAATAAACTTAACCATTCCAAGTTTAATGCTCCGGAGACTAAAGAAAGGAAATAACTTTTGTGTCAGTTCACTGATTAGCTCTACCGAGGCCAAGACAAAGTTTACGAGAAATATGGCCCTATCTGACGGTGTTATCCTCTACGACGGGTCAACCAAAGATATAAGCTCAGTTTCCCCACACAGTGCGCTGGGAATTCTGATGAAGAAAATGACCGAAGACGGGAGAAATGTTAGAGTGCTGGAAGGTAACCCAAAATTTTCTTAACGAGTGTTTTGCCATAACTCTGACAATTTACCCATAACAACAAAATGTACCAAATGTTTTAGAATAGTTTTCTAGCGTTGTTTGACCATGTAAAACGTTAATGAAATTGTACCCCGTTGTCAAATGATCAAGAGCAACACGACCCGTATTTTACTGTTTACAGAACACCTCTTCTTCTCAGATTACTCATCTTTTCCCCTTTCTCCTTATTTGTTTCAGGCGGTTTTACCAAGTTTGAGTCAAAATTTCCTGAAGCTTGCGAGGCCGGTGAAGAATTTGACCGTCCTCTCCTGTCGTTATCAGGACTTACAATTCAAAATGATGAATCGGAGGAAAGCGCCATATTTTCTTCTCACACGCAGCGACCCCGGGGACCTCTTCTCGAAAAGTCCGAGATCGCTTCACCCGTAGAAATAATTCCCAATTTATACCTTGGCAACGTGAAAGATTCTTGCAACTATGAACTCTTGAAGAAACACAGAATCTCGTACATACTCAATGTGACTGATAATATCCCGAATGCGTTCCAACACATCGACTCGTTCAGCTACAAGAAACTACCAGTAGAAGACAACTGGAAGACGAATTTATCCAGCTTGTTCCCCGAAGCATTCTCTTTTATCGGTAAGTGTCTAGTATACTTTTGAATTCAACAACTAAAATGGACAACCTACTCGTATTGTAGATTTCATCAATAAATAATAATTGCTGGCTTTAAACTTTAACGCAGTGTTTGACTTCTAACTCGCGCCAAAAGTCAATTATAGGTTTTGTGTGGCACGTTTTACGTTCAGGTTTTCCTTGACTTTGTTACGGTTTAGATTCAAAATCGTTCCTAGACCAGACGTCAACATTTTCTAAGCGTGAGTGAGTTAAGTGAGCTGGTAAATTAGCGTGGGCTGATTTCAACTGTTTCCAGCGCCTTTCACACGCATCTGATTTGTTTGTTTTTTGAGCAGAAACGCATACCCAAGCATTTAAAACCGAGTGAATGATAATGATTTGGTTTAACATCGATTTCGACATGGCGAAAGTAAATTAGTTGAACCCAAATCTTTAAGCTCGGCGGGTTTATCTTTTCCTTATTCACATAAAATGTAAATATCTATAGTTAGTAAAAGTAGTAAGTTTCTAGTCCAAACTTAAAGTTAAAGTTCTATAAACATTAAATTTTGAAGTTTATTTTTTTGTTGTCCTGAATATTCATTTTCTGACGCGGTGTCGTGGCCTTCTGAACTAATTTGAGTAAGTCACTATTGCGGTTGTAATTGTATAGACTAACCAGAACTCAACCACAACTAAAAAACATTTTACACTTGCAAACTGACATATTCTCTGTTTATTTCAACAGATGAAGGAAGGAACAAGAAAAATGGCGTACTGGTTCATTGCTTGGCGGGAGTTTCTCGTTCTGTTACCATTACCATCGCTTACCTGATGACCACAATGAACTTAACTCTAAACGAAGCATACGACTTTGTAAAGGAGAAGAAATCCAATGTTTCGCCGAATTTGAACTTTATGGGACAATTACTAGACTATGAAAGACAAATGAACTCGCCTAGAAGTCCGAGCCCAACGTCTGCTTCAATTTCTCTGGGCTACGAAAGGCAAATGAGCTCGCCACGGACTCCTAGTTCAACGACGAGTACTTTGTCAAATGATAGTTTGAGCAGCGAAGAGGGAACAGATAATGATAGCGGTAGTGACTTATAGTATTCAAACGTATTTTCAATTCCTGATGTTGCTGATGAACTGAGGGAAATAAAAGAATCAACCTGAGCGAGCAATGCTGTGCGAGCGAGCGAGAAGAGTCGAATTGAGAAAAAGCCGACAATTTCACAGTGTGAAGGTATTTGATTTCTGTAGTACTGCAAGTGCAACTCAGAATTATTTCGAAGGATTGTAGAGTAGTGTGAATATTATTTAGAAGCAGAGTCAAATTATATTAAATTATAACAATTTATAGCAGTTTATCAATACTTTATAGATGTCAATAGCAGTCTCTTTATACTGTTATTGTTTTGGATAAAACTTGCATTATATGCAGTTAAGAGTAACACTATTTTGTGTTGACCTATACATTTTCGCTGCTTTTCTGTCCCTAATTTTACTAATCCAAACTGAATCAAATGCTCAGAAATATTCTCATCTGATTTTTTGTTTAGTCAAGTTTTGATCAGATTTGTAACTTGAGAAGTTTTGATGTTCGAAACTCGATAACCTATAACAAAGTTTCCCGAACCTTATCGACTCCTTTCACCTTTGTCGCCTCTCCACCAAATACTAAACAGTCCACTATTTAGTCTTCATTCGGCCTAGTTACAGTCACAATATTCTACTTTTCCATAAAATCATGTTGGCTATGATTTCTACTATTATTAAAATTTGTTATACAATTCATGATGCGATCTTACTTCAACTCCTGATGAAATTTTAAACTCTGGGCTCTGGCTGTGACAGTGAGCAATGCTTGAATATTTCTGCAATTTGACCGTCCAAAGATTGCTCTTTGACTCTGGGGTTTTTAATTACAGCTCCATTTATCACTGATTTATTCTCCGCATTTATAAATTAGTTGTGTAAAGACTATAGGAAACAAGAGAGATTTATTCTTGAAATGTAATCTTTGGTAAATTGCAAAAATCTAAACTTCCAATGTTGTAAATATCACAGTTGATAGATAACGTTCTTTCAATCTTCCAAGACGCTACTGCTTTATCATTTAAAACATGTGTTGTAAATATTTTGAAATAAAGTACAGAGTATATAAAGTTTACACATGTCTCGAGACTGTTGTTTTCTGGCTCCGACACATGCGCAGAACGATGCTGGTTCCCGGTTTTAAGAACTGGTTTTTTCTAAGTACCCGCCTATACACGCGTGCAGTTCATAGCTTCAGGGCAATATTGTAAGGAAAAGGAACCAATATCAATAAGCTAATGCAACTGCGGGCATTTATTTTTTTTGTTTGGAAGATGTGTATGTGTCCTTCACTCGAGTTTTAAGGAGTATTGTATTGAAGTAGAACTTGCCATCCACGTGATCCGTTCAATATCTGTAAATGCCGGAAGCCGGCATGACATATCTGCGGAAGAGGAACGATATCTACTTCAAGTTCTGAAACGAATGCTGCTGTGATTGTTGTTTTTGTTCAGGTTGTGACATTTCTCGAGTGATTTGTTTGGTATAAAGCACTCGACTGCTTCTGAATACAGTATATACACCGCGTATACGTTTTAAACTTTTGTCCCGCAGTTTAGCATGAAGGCATGTGATCCCGGCAGAGTGGAGGCGAAGAAAGAAGACAAAATTGCGGAACTGAAAGTTCCTATCTTCTCAAAAATACATACTTGGAGTTTCAAGCACACCACACCTACAAGAATTGTCCCGATACCAATTTACCTCTTAAAACCGGAAAACCCCCAAACCCAACTTTGCTGCTGTGACGACACAGAACCGACATCGCAACTGAATAATCTTTGTGTATGAAATCTTTGCTAATTGTTTGTCCTCTCTTACTGTCTATTATCGACATTTCTCATAGATGACAAAAAATACATTCCGTATTCTGAAAATGTATAAACTACTGAAATATAGAAAGGCAAGTACACTTTCAGGATTAATTACTTAGATTGTTTTTTCTCCAGAATGTTAGAATCGTTTTTGCAAAACTAGTTTTCGTCGATTCTGTTAGTCTTGCAAACCTTTTTACGTAATATTTCAAAAACGAATATGAGTGTTTGAATGGGGGTTCCAAACACCGAGAAACTATGAATGAATGCACAAGGCCGCTTGCGGCCGAGTGCTTTTATTGTTTCGAGGTGTTTGAAATCCCCATTCAAACACGAAGTACGAGTTTTTGAAATAATAACTTCTCAATCGATCAAAATCACACATGAACAACTTTACAGAACAACTGTATCCCTAGAGTTTGAAATTGGTTCAAACACGCAAACGAGTGTTTGACCGGGTTTCAAGACTCGTCCACCTGACCAAATCTGGCTCTCTGATTGTCTGAAATCACATGAATAATTAATTAGTTTGAGAATACAAGTTCCAAAATTCTGCTAGGAAATTCCACAATGAATGATCTCACTCCTAAACCGTGCGTGCAAGTAATCGGACGTATCAGAAAGGATTCCTCTTTCACAGGAAAATTTATGAATAACTTCAATTCCCCCGCTCCATAGAAAGGGAAAAGGTAACTTCTTTGATAACTGAGGAAACTACGAAGCATTTTAGGCCGAGAAAGAACTCTGAACTCTCAGCGTGCGGATAGAGAGTAGGGAACAACGGAATGAGTATCAAACATAGCTTAAAGTTTTCCAGGCCTACGTAATTAATGTACAAGAATCATACTTCTTTTGGAATGCCTGCTTGGGAGGAGGGATCGTTTGTTGTTCCCAAAAATTTTGTATGACCTCGAAAGGCCGGCAATAGTCCGATGTCTTATCAAATGACAGGATAACAGCAAGGAACTGTCTTCCATAGGTTCATATACACCGTTCATTGAAGCCTCAGAAACATACCCTGTTTGTTGCTATATTTGAAAATGATCATATGTATAATACTTCTACTCCTGCTCGAATGCTGAGAAGTGATTCCGAATTTGCAACGAACCACTGGTTACAGCAAAATTTAAATGTACTCAATCGCTGAATCGGCCTGATCCAAAGGGGTGTTGGGGATCAAACACCAATGTATACCAGACAGATACAATAACCGGTCGGCAAAAGCGGAGTTTGTCGCTGTTTATAGATAAGCTTTCTGTACAGATATGAGACGAGAGGCTTATGATTTTATCTGTTCATGACAGACCTTCATGGATCAATAGAAATAAAATAAGAAACGATTCCTATCGGCAGCAGCACAATCATTGAGCCTGGCGATAGCAAAAAACATATAAACTTAAATGAGGCACCAAAAACAAAAATACGTCACCGATAGAAATCTCATACACTTTATAACTTGTCACAAGCTAAACAAGTATAAAATTAAAAGATTAAAGAAAACTTACCATATTAAAATGTAATGATAAAGAAATATATTCCTAAAATAATATAATTATGTCTTCAACTGATCATAAATTTTTAGGATTTTACGATTGAGAGCTCTGTGAGTAGTGATAGTCTGAAGGAAAATTGTATTAGAACCGAATATTTTAGATGTAAGAAACAGTGAAATTTTATTTCCGATAGCCACCATCTTGGCATTGTGAAAGGCTCGCCCCAGGCCTGCACGGCCACTGTACAGTACATGATCGAGTACTGAAGTGGACCATTCTATACACTTCGCTGTAATTTTAAGAAATGCATACGCTCAAATAAACAAATATAGTTGGTTAGCATAGTTTATTCAAAGGTTGGCGCTTTTTATTTTGTTTTATTTTTGTCCTTGGATTGCGAGACCAGAAGTGCATACGGAGCCACAGAAAACTTGGAATCGATGTATCGGCTCGGCATTTTCACTGCGTCTATATAAATATCCTATTTACGACCCGCGAGGGTCAACAAAAGAGGCTGTGAAACGTTTGAATTGCCAAAAAATAATTTTCTGAGTATTTCACATAAGAGATCAGCCAGGCGTTAATTTTGTACTGCGTTCGGCAGTGAGGAAAAGAAAACTGGAACGAGTGTGCACCCCAACCCAGCTATTCGTTCACTGTTCAGGATGGAATTGCATAGCAGGGATGAATTGGCTAATAAACCAATTGAGGAGGAGGTATTCAGCGTGGAATTGCACTAGTGTGTATTCAGCATGGAATTGCACTCATCTTGTCGCGCGCGCGCGTCCTCAAACTTTCCCGCCAAAAGTTGTGGCTCAC
>JANSTR010127737.1:0-19798 GCA_025434805.1 Antipathozoanthus remengesaui | reverse complement strand
ATAAAACTTGCAATAAAATTTCACGCATACTACGAAATCATCCCACTGTCATTTTATTTTCCTGAGATCTGTTTTCAGAATAGGATACTAAGTAAAAGGAAGAACAAAGAAAAAGCTTTAAGTATTTCAAGGAAAGGAGAAAAAAAGAAGAAAAGATTGAGTTGGACCCGCCGGGATTTGAACTGTGAACCTGCTACTGCTGCTTATAAAGTGGATGCGCTAACCACTACGCCACGGAAACAACCATTGTCAGAACTCACGTACTCATGGGTGTTGTAAACTGCCCTTCATCAGATTATTCGGAGGTATTACACCAGCCAAGAGGGGAAAGAGAAATGGTGGGAAGAGGGGAAAAACAAAATTCCATTCCAATAAAAATGTAATGTGCGTCTCAGGCCAAGCAAGTGCCTCATTAGCACGACAGTATTGCACTTACCATTCTGATTGGTAACTTCTAGTAATAAATTTTATGCTAAAAAGGAAAAGAAGGCCAAAAATGCCACAACCCCCTCCCCCTCAAAAAAGCCATGCAGCGGGACTCTGACCCTACTTTTTGATAGTACGACATGCCAGAAAATGTCGTTAAATGATTGGGCTGCCATAATATGAGGTCAATCCTTTTTTGTAGAGGGGGTGCTATGTTTTCAATTTTCTAGGCCTTATTTGAAACTCAACTGCTGGACAAAAAAGGCCTATAAGCTTCCAATAGACACCTTATAAATTGTAATTTAAACATTATTTAATTGACTATTGCTGGAAAATGTGATACCACAGAGCTTTAGACAATCACAGACAATAGTAGTTGGAATACCCCACTCCCCAGTTCAATGTTGTAGGCATTGGGTATGACACCCATTCACAACAACTTCAACATTGGAAAGGAGAGTAGGGCACGCTTGGTGTTCCAACACTTTTGTCCATGATTGCTGATTTTATTGATCTGATCAGGCTTTATTGATCTGATCAAGGTTTTATCAATCCGATCCTGGTTTTACTGATCTAATCCTAGTTTTGTCGATCCAATCTGTGTTGTAATTATCTGACCTAAGCCTGATTTTTTGTTTACCATAGAAAACCTTGAAGTTCTTGTGAATCTATTACAATTTTGAAGAGTATCTTTTTGGTTTAACTAATTTATTATCATTTATTGCATAATTTTAAATTAATTGTAAGCAGGTAGAAAATTTGCTGAGCACACATACTTAACTCAACACACAATATACCCAGTTTGTTGCAGGGACATAACCAGACTCAACATTTAGTGTGAGAGGACAAAAAGCAAAGTATTAAAAAACCATAAAATATTTTTTTAAAGAAAATACATGAAATAATTAATTTCCAGTCCAAGATTTGTACGGGGAGCAGCATTTGCCCTCCCTACCTAATGCTAGTAGTCTCAATATGCTTGCCACTGATGAGTTCCTGGCGCCTCCCAATTAGTATTGACGTTTGACAGCAGTTTTTGTGACAGTCCTTGGCAAGACTTCTATATAATTTCTAGTTATTGACAATGTTATTGTGAATCAGTAGACCATAAAATAATGTGACTTCCAATTGCTTTGTAATTTGCAAAGGTTGATGAAACAGAAACCATTTCAACAGTTAAAGGTATTGTAGCAGAAAGACTAAAGATACCACCCTCACAACAAAGACTTGTCTACAAAGGCAAAACACTCACAGGTAGGTCTGATGTACAAATCAGTCAGTAGAGCTGGCTCAGTATGTCATAAAAGTTGACTTTTGAAATCAATTTACTATAAATGAAACACGAAATTGAACACTATATATTTTATCCAGACAGTTCCCGTCTGCTCAGCTATGGCATCAACAGTGGAGCAAAGTTACATCTTTCTGTCAGAAAAGGACAGTGTGACACAATGAAGGGTAAAGTTCCTCATGATGATGTAGATCTCTGGGGCAAGATGAGGTGTTTGCTAAAGTATCATTTTACAGACACTGATGCAGAATTAGTAATACAAAAGTTTAAGGAGGTACGTTACTGCTGACATTGGTTTTTCAGAATGGATAGCGACTTCAATCTGTTTCTGTAAAAGGTCAAAAGAGGTTTAGATTATCTTGAATGTAATCTTATCTTACTAGTTGAAGTTCTTGCAAATTCTGTAGACAGCTTTATATTGACAGCCATTTCTTGCTGAGGCTTTGTATAATAAATTGATTTGGATCAACCCTCAAGAATCAAGCAAACATGCCCCCAAGAGTCAGGGGCTAGATGTAGTATTCATTGACTCGTACATTACTAGTGGCAACTGCATATGTACACATTTCTGAAGGATTTTTGTTTTTAGTTTGCCAGGGGGGTACTCACCCAAATTGTTGGTAGGGGTGTGCAACCCAATCCCTCGAGCCCTGACCCTGTTCCGACGTCAAAATTAATGCAGGAAATAGAACCTTAGAGAACCACTGTATATCTGGGAGCATGCCTAACCCCAGATCCCCCAGCTGCTTGTGAATTCTCTGCTTGTGAAGTCTCCCCTCTTCTTGTTGTCACGTGCTAATCATATGTACTGCTGATACACAATTGAATTAAACAACCTGTGATCTATGGTGTAAATCATTAGTATGGCAGCTACCTGGCAGATGTGAAATGTATGTAACTGCATGTATGTCCGCGTTATGAAATGAACTTTGAACATTACTAAGACTGTGTTGTGTTTCCACACAGGACTTCAGCTCGTGGATGATTCATCTGAGTTTAGATGATATTGAAAGGATGGCAAAGTTTCACATCAATGGAGAAACTAGTTGACATGCATAACTGACATCCTATTATCTTTTTATATTTTTACCATCAACAGCTGCCCAGGAAATGATATAGTAACTTGTAGTAAAACTACTTCTTGCAATCCTTCAATTATCCTTCAAAGAGTAGAGTCTGCATTTAAACTCTTATTTGGTGTCATCAATCTTTGTGGTGATTTAATCTCCAGAAGGAAATCCACAGAGTCTTTTTTTCTATCACTTCTCCTGGTACACAAATCTATGCGGCGAAGTATCTTAAACCCTATTCAGACTGGGGACATTCACAGTTTATTACTCCTAAACGATTACTTCTATAGTACTTGTACTTGGTGACTTTTCCTCAAATTTATCTGGGAACATTTTGCTATAGTCATTTTTAGTTGTTAATTATGCTGTTGCCATGGTAACCAAATTCTTGGAGCACTGTTTCCTCCATTTTTGATTGAATACCGTTTCTTTGCATTTTTCTGCATATTTTATTTCAATATTCCATAAATTGATTGCAAAAGCTAGTAAATTGATATGTTTGTTCAAATAAACTTGACCTACAGTATCGAGACCAGGGCTTAGCGAGTGGGAACCAAGAGCTCAATTGCAAAAGCTAGTAAATTGAGATGTTTGTTCAAATAAACGTGACCTGTGGTGTACATACTTAACCTTACTTCTGTACTTGTCCGTTTTGGCCATTTTGTGGCCGTCTTGTTGAGTTTCGGGAAAGTGGTCGCTCCTCCTGGCGTGGATCTGGAGGTGGGTCAGGGGCTTCGGTCGAATGTGTCTGCTTGAATGTATAGCCGTATAACTGGAGTAAATTGAACATGTAATAGAATATCGAAAAATTGTTAATATATTCTGTTTTAAACTAATCACATCACGTGCACCTCGTGGTCGTGGGGAGGGACTCTTGCGCATGAGCATAAACACTTAAGCCTTCTGTAGCTTTACGAATAGAAGTGTTTAATATTTAATTTTATAGCGCAACGAAACCTAACTTATTTTATTTTGTAATATCGCATAATGGTAATTAAACTGAGTGGAGTGCAATTTGTTCTGAAATCATACGCGTGATTTCAATATTGAACGAGCGCACAGCGCGAGTTCGATTTGAAGTCACAAGTATGATTTCAGATCAAAATTGCACGACACGAAGCTCAATTACCATCCATTTTGAAATCTCTTTTTCACAACCAAGTGGTAATGATTTTTTGTTAATGTTCTTTAAAAAATCGAGCTTCTTGAAGGACGTCGAAATTTTCATTATTTTCAGCATTATGCATCCTTTTTGCTGTATTGTGATTGGCTATTTGAGCTTGTTCAAAACAGTGCGATTACAGACTCGAAACAGTGCAATTACAGCTGAAATTCTGTTTTATGGAACCAATCAAATTACAGGAATCACCAAGGATTTCAAAATGCATATAATTGTAGTATGGAGCTGTTTGCACTGTTCAGTCAGCTACTGATGTCGATTTGGATTTGTAAAGAAGCAAAAACTAAAACACAGAAAGGTGCATATAAAGATAGAACTGACAGAATCCACACTGTTTATTTTCTCTGGCATATAATTAGTTTTTTTTATAATAAAATCAACTGAAATTTAACAAAACAATTTTCCGTGCCTTAAGGATGAAAGAAAGCCGACATTTCGAGCGTTAGCCCTTCGTTGGAGCATCTGAAAACTAAGACAGTGAAACGGTTTATATGTGTCTTTATAATTAATGTATGCGGAGCGAAATGAGAGAGGCGGTAATTAGTCAAATAAAAATGTAAGGTCAAACAAACTGAAATTAGATTAATGAAAATCTTTTATTAATGTCACAAGGTGTTTAAATATAAGTTTTTGCTCCTTTCTGTTGCGAGATTCATTAGAGCCATTAAAATAATGATGCCGCTGATTTGCATGGCTAGAAAAGATTGTCCCGGGAGATTTAAATGACGCGCGACTGGTTTTGATAAAGAAGAAACCCTGTTTCGCACCTCTCTAAGATGTTAAACAATGCTAATACACCGATGTAAAGCTTTTTTAAACTGAACAAGAAATACAATAAAGTAAGTTGGACGTGGTGCAGCTAAAACGATCATGAATTGCGCACCGGCAATTTCCGCGCGTAAGACAATAAACGGACAAGTTTTGCACTGTATTCACAAACATTTGAAAGTACCTGACTCGCTATTAGGTATCCAAGCGCTTCTAACAAGATAGTTCTGTAGATTTTTGTCCCGTTTAAATGAAACGTGTGGAGGTTCGGAAGAAATGGAAGAAGTTTCCGGATCTGAATGTCAAATTTTGAAGTTTCGAAGAACGATGCTCTGCACAGGCTAGGCGATAAGTAAGAATGAATGGAATTCTGTCTGTGGTTTGAATCAAACGGTGTAAGAGCAGATTCCGCTACTGACGTTCTGAAAATGGTCTAGCTCAATAGCAAGATCAGGATAGCCACGTTCAGAAAAAAATATTGAACAAGCATTTGGCATTGAATTGGAGTGGTCACTACACAGTCTTCGAAGTCTGAGAACTGAGAGGAAGGGATAGAATTCTTAACATGAGCTGGATGTCGTGAAGATGAATACGAAAGATAGCTATGCGAGTCAGTGAATTTGTAGTGGACGATTGTGGTCGACCCATTCTCTTCGATTGAGATTGCGATGTTTAGAAATCTAACTGAAATATCACGAACTTTCCAGGTGAAATCAAGATCCGGATGGCAAGAATCGACAAAGTGAATGAATTTATTAACTAATGTTTCATTAGGAAGCCCTTTCATTGACATGATTTTCAAAGGGTCCTAACAAACATAAATACATTAGACAAAAGAAATACAATAATGATTGAATATGGCTTAAGATTACATGTTCTAAACAAAATTAAATTAACTATACTTAACTTAATTAACTTAAATTAAGTATACAGTAAATGAATAAATTTATACGTGAGAATATAATAACCATTTTACTACTTAATATAACAATACATGCTGTGATAGATTAGAAAAGACAAAGCTCAAACTAATCCATTATATGCCGTTCTAAAAGTTTTAAGTTTATATTTTAGAGCTGCTTTCATTGACAGTTTTGAAGCTGACCTTGTTTTAGTATTACTGCAGATTCAGCTAAAAATGAAATTCTTTAGAGTTTTCTTAAGAGCTCGAAGGAGGAGTTTGTAACTCGTAGCAGAAACTGGCCAATTCAAATTGTGATGAAGGAATTAGTGCTAGTCTGAAATACTGGTCGGACAAGTACTTTTTGATTGATCTGTTAAGTTCAGCCAGCTTTATCTGATAAGCTCTTGACAAGTTTTACTTTTGATGTTGGTTACTTTACTAGTGTTGACTCATAATTTGGAATCTCTGTAATCTCTTGTGCATGTTGTTGTTGCAGCTGGACGAGGTGTTTTCCATTGAGCTGTATCCAGCAAATATACAAGGAAAGGGTGGAGTTATGGGTAACAAGACTTCCATCCAAATCACGGTGATGCAAAATGATGACCCTCATGGAGTGTTTGGCTTTGGTGGCGACCTGCTCATTCGCATCAGTATGTAGATTTGTTCGATTCCTGTTTATCAATTATTTACTGGTCATAATCAGTACAGTAAATGAACTCTCAGAAAGCTGGAAGCCTCCAAGAATATGTTTAGAAAAAAAACCTAAATAGTTACCACAACTTCTCGTGTTTAAGCAATTCGAGATGTCCTAGTTAGTTATTAATCTTATTTTCATAAGAAAAAAGAACACTATTTCATAGTGTTAGCATACTTTTCATGCATCTATGTACTTAGATCAGCTTAGATCCCTAAGTGTTATTACTTCATTTGTTGCTCTGGCAAATTATATCTCCCTAAGATTTTTCAGTTTCAATCGTCTTGATTGTTCTAAATCAAGATTAATGAAGTTGTTGTTATTATCGTTGTGGATTAGGAATAAATACTTTTTCCCTTGTTTTCCCATTTTTGCAGTTATAGTTTACATGCTTACAGTATAAAGGTATTTTGGTTAATGTTTTTATTATCTCACAACAGATGAAAGCCAAACAAGAAAGGAAGTTGCCAGTTTCAGAGTAGATCGCGAGAAAGGTGCTTTTGGAGATGTTGATGTTTACTGGAATTCCTCTGGGATTAATACGAGCAAGGAAATCTCCCCAGTATCTGGAGTGTTGCACTTTCTTGGAGGTGAAAAATCAAAGACAGTTGACATCGAGTCTATGCCAGACGAAATTCCAGAGAGGAATGAATCCTTTTCCATCCAACTCATAAAGGTTATTGGTGGTGCCCGCCTTGGCTCACAAACACATGCAACGTTAGTGATAAATAAGAATGACGCGCCAGTGTTCTTCACTGTAGCAGCTGTCCGTGTGTCTGAGGGACAGCATGTTAATCTCACATTGGAGCGTGGTGGCGATAGGGATTCCGCTATTACGGTAATGTACACAACGCAGGACGGTACAGCAAAGGGAGGAAGTGACTATGATACTAAGTCTGGCTACATCACCTTCGGCCTAGGCATCTTCAGACAGGACGTATCGTTTCGTATCATTGATGACAGCACTCCGGAAGGAGTGGAGAGTTTCTATGTCAGACTTGTTAACGTAACAGGTAACGCAGTCTTACGTGGGATAACAGCTGTAACGGTGACTGTTGACTCTAGCGATGATGCAACTGGAGTGTTCGGGTTTGTTGCTGGAGCAGAGAACAAGACTCTCTCGGAAGGTTCACCTGTTCGGTTTCTGTGAGTATCTCTTAAATTATTTCCACATAAACATCAAACAGTGTACTCTCAATGATTGAAGTTTCCCTTGCTGTTATCAAGGAAGACTTGTAAACCGAGGTTACTTTGAAGATGTACTTAGATGTACACGTCTTCCAGTAACTTTTTGGCAAGTCCATTACAAATATACATACACACTGATTATGAAAGTGGACTACATAGATTACTACTGATACTCAGTGACGTTAAAAGCCTTTGAAATTCGTGAAAGTTTGGATTTGTATGTGATCGCGAGGTAAAATCATAATTCCTAAATTTTATATTAGATATTATGATCACATGGATACTTGATGTACATGTGTTCATGTTTCCAGTGTCAGCAGAAGTACCTCATCATTTGGTGTTGTGGATGTTTACTGGAAAGTACTGCGAATGTTCAACAATGGCAGCACAGAGTCTGTTTCACCAGGACAGGAGTTCACGGCGGTCACTGGCGCTGTCCGATTCGGAGACCAAGTGAAATCAAACTCAATCAGTTTAACAGCAAAGACTGATGGAATTGCAGAGTTGAATGAGGTGTTTGTTCTTCAACTTGTTAATGCAACAGGTCTGTACTGTTACTGGATTGTTATTGTGCAGTGCAATACCAGCATAACTTTAAAATTGAATTAAGCATATTTAGGTAAATAGTCATCTGTAATATAGTCCAAATTAACTGACCGTCAAAGCCTATGGTCCCATATGATCTGTAACGGTCAGCGGAACTGTCTGGGCAACTATCGAGAAACATGTAATAAAATTAACGAAAGATTGACAAATCTTATTATACGTTTATTTACCGAAGGTTGACAAATCTTATTATACGTTTATTTAACGAAGGTTGACAAATCTTATTATACGTTTATTTACCGAAGGTTGACAAATCTTATTATACGTTTATTTACTGAAGGTTGACAAATTTTATTATGCACTTTTCTGTGGATTTTATTGAAATGTTACTACTTGCCGACGCAGTAAATCGATTTTTAGAAAATATTTATTGAGACTATAGAAAACCGTTGTGTGGGACAGTCTGCGACAAACGATCTGAATGATCCTAAAACACTTGTCGCAAAATGCCAAATGAGAAACCACGATGGATCCAACAGAAGCGAATGGAGAAACTATGCCAACAACAAAACTTTAATGAATTGAATTGGAAATTTTTGTTGCATGTATACAAAATAAAAGCCACTAAAGAAGAATAATCGGCGTACAAAGAGTACATGCACAAAGACATTAAACCATTAAGACGCTACATTGTACACCAGGTCATGATCAGGATCTGGGAGAAACGATGTTCGCGAGCTTAGACTGAAAGACATGAAACATCTAAGGTGGTTTGTTGTCCCTATCAAGCTGGTACTGACGAGGTACAACAAGCATCAACGGAAGGAAAACAGATAAGCCTTTGGTCTGTGACCGCCAACAGAATTATGAACTCACTGTCTTGAGTGTGCTCGGTGTCGGTGACTCATCGATTGCAGACAGTCGAAGACTGTTACAGGTCACATGGGAACCAGGCTTTATTGACTGCACTTATACAATTATTATGAAAGAATTGCATTCCAGTTAATCAGTTAATGCTGAGTGTATTTATTCGTATGTTGGTTTATATTTATTTGGAGATAAATTGACTGAGTGGCATTCCTGCATGAACATTTAATGCTTGCATTTGTGCATGACATAAGTTTTAGACAATTTTTTCGATTTCGAAACAGCTTTACCAGTGCGGGAGATCAAATAAATCGCTATCGACAACTAATAAGGAAATATACCCTATACGTATGTCAACTTCTTCTCAGGACGTCGCAAATTGCTCTCATAGATGTGAAACTCTAGTTCTTTTCTTTTGATTTTTTCTTTTTTGGTATACAGTGCGAAACTGTTATAGTTTTGTCAGTTTACAGGGATAACTATAATAAAAAGAGATAAAAATTAAAAGGAATGCCGTTAATTAGCCGTTTTCACATTAGAGGATGGACAAGTCGTCAACGAACAGGTTGTCTCAGTCGAACACTGAGTCGTCTAAGTGTGAAAACGGGACGAACACGATTGTGGACGAACAAGTCGTCTGCATTTGTCCGTCTGTTTGTTCGTCCTATCAGACGATTTTTCGTGGACGACTTGTTCATCTAGACGAACAAATCGACCAAAGGCCGTCTTAAACTCACATCTGTCGAACAAACATGCAGTCGAACAAGTTGTGCGTGTGTCAAAGAAAAAGAATGGCACTAGCATAAGGTCTTTTGCACTACTGAACATTTATTTGTTTGCACGTCAGTGGTACGTGTGATGTGAATTGATGACGGCCAACACAAGACGATTTGTTCATCTCGCTTTCACACAGAGACGAACAAATTGTCAGACGAACTTGGCCGTCCAGACGACTTGTCCGTACTCTAATGTGAAAACGGCTAATCTCTAGTGCTGCTGTTTGCCTTTCCTGAGGTCTTAAAAAGTCGATTTTCAGTTTGTATATTCTTTATTTCATCAGGCTGGATTTGGTTTTTGGCTGCCGTCAATCATGCATACTATTATCCGTCGATACGCTTCTCGCCTTCTTGCATCGCGTTCTTTGGCTATAGTGTTGAGCTGCAAAAGTCGTGAAAAAAAGGAATTCGATTTATATCTGTAGCTGTAACTATTGTGCACGTGGGTGATTGTATTGGAAATACTCAGTATCAAAACATAATTCGATCACCAGTCGAGAATAAAGTTTCATACCTTTCTTCTAGTAAAGCCCATACTGCGAACGCATCGTGAATAGTTGGCAAACTCACGGTCTTTGTCGTCATATATTCGAACCGTTCCTGAATTTCGTCCTCGTATGCCTCGGGGTAGTTCCGGATTATTCTGTTAATTAATATGTCATGTGCTAAGGGCGCGTAAAGGAGGGAAATCAATTGATATGATTTGATACATTTCTCAAATTCGAAATTCTGATCGAAGTAAGCAGTAAACACGTACCATTCAAGTGTCTCGTTTTGCCACGCTGTCGTGGATAATTTACCGCTGAGGTTTCTCCGTATAACTTTATCATTTTTTCACAAATTTACTGCCAACATGAAGCATCGTTTCAATATCTTGAACTCTGGTAAAAACCTTCAGCAAACAAATAAACTACACGCCAGCGCAAAGCTGGAAAGTAGCTTGCAACCATTTTCGAATCAACCGCGCATTAACAAACCTCGCCTCAACATTTTCCTTATATGGTATGCATGATTGACGGCAGCCAAAATAACCCCCAGTGGTCGCTTAGCAATGACAACGGTGGTAAATGTATCTTTTTTCAATAGACGCATAGTGTTTAATTTGATCAGAAAGAAGTCATCTTCGGTATTTTTTCTCTCATTTTCCACGTGCAGATATCTTGCCACTAGTTAAATTAAATTCGATAATTATATTCATTTTTCTTTTGAAAATGAAAACTCATTTGTTGTCGTTATTTTTTGTCAGTTTGTTATAGATGACTTGTGACGCATACGAGATTATTACGTTATCGACCACTTATTGTATCGACAACTGATAGTTATCGACTACTTATTGTATCGACAACTGATAGTTATCAACTACTTATTGTATCGACAACTGATAGTTATCGACAGTTCCTCGTGTGGTGAGGCTCTTATGTGCATTACATTACATAATAATCAATTTCCAGATATTCCGTGTGATCAGCTGCCCAACCTTTTGACGGCCTCAACTTCCTTTTGTTAGTACTATTTGTCAGTGCATGTATTTTATTGAAAGGAAATCTTAACTGAAAATCACTTCAATTCTCTCTCAAGCAAAATTATGTTATGATGGTGGTGGTTGTGGTGGGGTGACGCTAGATGATTCTGTTTTATTTTTTGTTTTTGCTCAGACCCTCTCTCGAGTTTGTGCACAAGCAAAGATAAAAGAAAGTTCAGTGTCGAGATTTCTACCTTTCGAGCTACATTTTCTAGTGATGACCAGTCGGACTGATCAAGTTCTGGATTTGCTAGAATCTTCATCCGATTACACACCAAAACAAATACACACCAGTACGTGTAACACCGGTCCCCAAAATATTAAGATTATCATCTTTATTATCTTGTTCGTAACTACACCGAACCTGTTTTCCACTCTAATGTTACGATATACGTAATTTGTAATCGGAAATTTTCTGTATATGATGTGTTTCAAGTGGCTTGTTTGAGTTCTGTTCTACACAAGCAATTACCATTTTGAGGTTGCTTTATGTAACTTACCAGTCTATGCTACGGAACTCATCTCAGATAGAGTCAAGAGTTTATGTTTGTACTTTTGAACTGTGTACAGGCATCAACACCGGTGAAGACGGCAGACTTGGAAGTGAGACTCGAGCTGTGTTTGAAGTCGTTGCAAATGACGATCCAAATGGAAGGTTTCTGTTTTCAGAATCGTCTCGGTCAGTGGACATTCCAGAAGACTACGATCCAGGGAGGCAAAGCGAAACTGAGAGGAATCTGACTGTGGTTAGAGGACAAGGGGCTTGGGGAAGAGTAGAGGTTAGCATATGTACATGTTGTACAATTAGCGCCGTTTTTATTGAATACGTTTGGCAAGGCTGCGCTGATTGAAGGGACCTTCTACGTCAATTTAGCTGCGATGTTGTATTATTTTTAAAACCATATGTATCTATTGACATACATACATACCTACCTGCCTGCCTACCTACCTACTTTTAAAACTACCTACCTGCCTACCTACCTACCTACCTGCTTACCTGCCTATCTACCTTCCTACCAGCCTACCAGCCTGCCTGCCTACCTACCTACCTACCTATCTACCTACCTTCCTACCAGCCTACCAGCCTACCAGCCTGCCAGCCTACCTACCTACTTACCTACCTACCTACCTAGCCTACCTACCTACCTACCTACCTACCTACCTACCTGCCTACCTACCTACCTACCTACCTACCTACCTGCCTGCCTGCTTACCTACCTACCTGCCTGCCCACCTACCTGCCTGCCTGCCTACCTACCTACCTACCCACCTACCTGCCTGCCTGCCTGCCTACCTACCCACCTACCTTCCTACCAGCCTACCTGCCTACCTGCCTACCTACCTACCCACCTACCTGCCTGCCTGCCTACCTACCTACCCACCTACCTGCCTGCCTGCCTGCCTACCTATCTACCTACCTTCCTACCAGCCTACCTGCCTACCTACCTACCTGCCTGCCTACCTACCTTCCTACCAGCCTACCTACCTACCTGCCTGCCTACCTACCTTCCTACCAGCCTACCTACCAATCTACCTACCTATCCACCTACCTGTCTACCTGCTTGCCTGCCTACCTACCTGCCTACCTACCTATCTACCTACCTACCTATCTACCTACGTACCTAGCCACCTACCTATTTATTTACTTTGAGTTAACTTGAACATTGTTGACTAGATTATCCATAAGTGAGGGTTTGACCAGTAAGATTTGATCGTTGAGCACTAATAAGCTGATACAATGATGTAGTTGTTGTAAATTGAAAGTGCTCTTCAAATATCCCAAGTAATTTCTTCTGCGAGCGGTGGTCTTACAAAGGAAATGGGCGCACACAAAAAAGAGAGAAAATATATCTAACCCTGGTTGGGTATGAACCCATGGCCTTTGGATCAAATTTATCACCTTTGCTCTGGCAACTGATCTACAAGGCCAGATGGGAGTAGGTCGTGGGTAATTAAAATGGTAATAGCGGCTATGAACATGTAAATGAGGGGATAAGCAGTAGCGTTTGGCGGTTTATTACTAATAAAGTGATCATCCATGATGTTTTTCAGTTCCTCAATATATAGCCTAATATCTTTCCTCGACCTGATCAACGTAAGTACGTGTTCCCCTCCTCCTTATTCCTTGCTTCGGCTCCCAAAGAAACACTTCTCTAACTAGTGCATCCTTTCTCACCCACATGTACCCAATAAACTTTTGTCTTCTTGCACGAAGTGTTAATGTGGTGCTGCTTCCTCGAAACTACAAGACTACTTTTAGAATTGGCGTGTATATGTGTCATTTAACCGTTAATTCATGTTTGTCGATTTTTATTGATGTTTGCCATACTTGTGCAAATACGTTCAGTACTCTGTTAAAAGCACATAAAATATTTACTTAAGGTTTGAAAATATTAAATCCCGAAACATGACGTATTTATGGCTGTTAAGACAAAGTGCTATCTGGATACTTTACAATTCTGAAGCTGTACTTGTACACATCAATGGCGCTCCAAGAATCTCTTTTAAACTCGTTAACGGTTGAAATGCATCACTTTCAAGGAAATTTACAAATAAATTAAACTTACAAGTAAGTTTAAAATTAGGTAGTAATAAGGTTAAGTTCTAAGTTTGATTGTCGGCCGCACAGTTTGCCAGTGGTTAGTGTGCCTGACTTGTAATCCTACGATTATGAGTCTGACGTTTTACTGACCACTGCGGTGTTGTCTCGGTAGACAGACAAGTCTGTCGAAAGGACTGTTAGTGTATGAAGAAGAATTCTGCTTTCATTTCAGCGGGGGCTGATGTCGTATTCGTGAGGGATCTCCAGTGTATAGATGAATCGGTCTATGTCCCAAGGTCAAATCCTAAACTTGCATTTTTCGCTAGGTTCTTTGGGAGATTTTCACGACGTCTTCGGCAGCCAAATTCCCTTCAGTATACGATTTACTTTTCCTGGGAACACCACATGTGGGCGTCATACTTGCAGCTAACAAAAGGCGGATTAACACAGAAACTTATGTCTATCAGTTCACAAGTAGCAGCAACGGTGAGTAGTCATCAGTCCATTTAATGTCCACAGCAAATTTTTGAGAAAGATTATGGTTGATCAGAGGTTTCCAGTATATAGACTATAAGAACAGTCAATGAGGATTAGGGTTGGAACGGAAACATGCATCTGTATCATTGCATACTTATCCTTGCGTACCAAACTTACAGTTCATATTCAAAGTGCTGCTCCATATACTGTCCCCTTGTGTCATTTGTTAGTAGAAATCTAGTCTCTATTTAAAGCAAATGCTGCAAATTAATTGGCTATCTTACTCATGGTCAATCACGCAAAAGACTCCTAGGGACAACAAAAACTTCTTTAAATTGCTCGTCGACCTTGTTGATAGAAATTGCTAATAGTGCTAATATCTTTCTTAGACGTTACTTCCGTTTGAGCCGGTTACAGGTTGTCAATGTTGCTTACAGTTGTTTTAATTTGAGTTCAAAATCATTCTGTTTCATATATTGTTGATGAATACGCGGTCATTACAGATTGTGGTAAGAATGCCACTTTGATGATTGTTATTGGATGTGAAAACTAAGGAAAATATTGTTTGTTTTATAGACTCCTATGTTGAGGTGTCTAGTCCAGTGCAGATTGGCACAGAGTTGAGTATAAGGTAATAAAGGCTTGTAAATGTTTGTTTTATAAATAAGGTATATTCCGAAACTCGTCATCTTACCCGTTCGCTGCGCTCACTCTTGAGATATGAATTTGAACACTCCAAGATAAATGTGTTATTCTCTATAACAATTTCAACTACTGGTGCTATTATCTTTCGGTAATAATGATAGATTTTAATCTGTTTGAATTGTTTGAATCAGTGATTGTATACAGTTCATCTTCAACTGTGTTTGGCAAGTTACGTTTTGACCAAGTTACTTTATGAAGAATTTCCAGTTCTTGGAGATTCATTGTTAAATGTTGATGAATTTCCGAACGCTTTCAATAATTGTGATCTTGTTTTCTCACTCTTAAGGTACTTTGTGTATTTCTCGCGCGTTAAAATGTTGTCATAACTATTAGAAAAAATATGGAAGAAGATACTACTTATATTAAAAACTGTTCTTAGATGCAGTTTCCTCTTGGGATTTTGGAGTTGTCTTGTATATTTTACGATCTCCTATTAATTATCATGTGTTTGTATTGTTTGTACAGACGGGAGAAGATTTTGGGCAAATAGTATGCTTTAGTTTAGAAAGAGAAAGTATAGTGCATCATTATTTATTGTTTGTGATACACGAGCTGCTCAAAGGTCAAGCAACGATTTTTATGAAAACATTTTTTTCAATAGTGCGTGGATTCAGCCAAGGAAGGACACGTATGGCTTTGTGCTCTGCAAGTCCTCCAGCAGCCACGTGTTCTATGGTTTGGCTGTCAACACCAGTGCCGCAAACACGGTTGTTCAATTCATGTACCGTATCGGCAGCACAACTCACACTGTAAGTTACCTCTTTTTGATTACTGTAAAGCGAGTATTATTTAAACTTGTTTTCGCCCAAAGTTCTGCTACAAGGCTGAGCTGAGCCCCAGTAAAACTTGGTAATGTACAACTGGGGGGGGGCTTGCGTGTCTCGATGACCCTAAGAGCCATACCGGATGGGGCTCAAGCCCCTGACAGGTTTAACCAAGACGGCCAGGTCGAGGGGTAGAGGCCAGACCAAGTGCAGCTCCTGGTCCTCAAGGTTGGGGGTTGTGACTGGGCCAATCACCCATTAACGTAAAATGTGTGATTACGGAAACCAGAATGCAAGCTGACCTCGTGCGCCTAATTGGCCCAAGGAGAAGAGAGAATGTACAACTGAGGTAAAACCGTTACCGTATTTCCTCGAATAAACGCCGCCCTCGAATAAACGCTGCACCTGAGAGCCAAAATATTGATAAACACCGCCCTCGAATAAACGCCGCACCCAGGCTGCGGCGTTTATTCGAATATTGAACAAAAGAAAATAATTAGAGCACAATACAATAATTACCAGCCTTGTTTATTAATTTATAAACGTTCATTAGCGCATCCAATGTTTTGATATATAAACAAATAAAAAATGACAAGATTATCACAGTTCGTTCGTCTTAAATATATATAGTTTTAGAATTGTAAAGCTTGATCGGTACAGCTAGACAAAGAACTGTATCTTTTTTCTACTTTTTAAAGTAAGTTGTGGTTGGTTGTTTAAAAAATAAACAGCATTCTAAATAAACGCCGCCCTCGAATAAACGCCGCACCCAAATCATGCAAAATTTAATAAACGCCACGGCGTTTATTCGAGGAAATACGATAAGCTAATATTTTTTGGAAATAAAGTCGTTTGTTGTGAAAGACAAGGCATAAGAACTATGTGTACTTGTGTCCTATGTAAAGTTACTTCAGTGTTTGAAACTAGCCAGCAATTCCGATATTCCACTCCCCTCCCCACCGTGCTTCTGATGACCTTTTTACAGCTGGTCCATACTATATTAAATTTTGGAAATTTATTATGAGATCAAATTTGTGTTGTCAAATTTAATTTATAGCTGGAGGTTGAACTCGGCAAGAATCTCGCTGATGGAACTTGGCACAATGTGGCCGTCACTGTTGGCAACGCTCTGGCAAACATCTATGAGGATGGCAACCCCAGGGGCGGAGAAAGGTGAGTCCATTATGAGGATAGCAACCCCAGGGACGGAGAAAGGTGAGTCCATTATGAGGATAGCAACCCCAGGGGCGGAGAAAGGTGAGTCCATTATGAGGATAGCAACCCCAGGGGCGGCGAAAGGTGAGTCCATTATGAGGATGGCAACCCCAGGGGGGGAGGTGAGTCCAATATAAGGATGGTAAACCCAGGGGGAGAAAGGTGAGTCTAGTATGAGGATAGCAACCCAAGGGGAGGGGAGAGAAAGGCGAATCCAACTATCTGTTGTTAAGCAGAAGATCATTATTTTTCCCTATTGTCTATTTGTACGTTCTGTGTTTTGCTGGTTGTCTAATTAACCGCTGCGTCTTTGTATGTGTTGTTAATGTTTAGCATACTAGACATGATTAGATGTATAAGTTGTAAGTGGAGTGAAGGCACGTTTTACAAAAAACGGATGCATCAAACACTTGTATTAACATTAATTTATCGTAATTGTTGTGGATAACATCACGAGCAAGGCACTTTTACATGAGTGCGAGCCTCTTGATCTACCAATGAGATTGCAAATAGATTCTTGCCATCCAGTGGAACATCGTTTCCTTTTGACACACTAAATAGTAAATTTTTAAATTCCTAAACCGGAAATCGTGCTTATTTAAACGAAAAGAATCTTAGCGTTGCATATGGTATTTGGGACAAGCTAGGTCTAAAGAAATAGACTTACACTACACTGTACCCGATATTTGTTATTTCTAACATAACTTGTGGACTCCCTCACTATAAAGTGCCACATTCATCGATTTGTTTATCTGCAGTGATATGAGCATTTTGATGAAACACTTTTCTTTGTGATGGTTAGACCCTTAAATGCATCGGGGAGCATCAGTGATGGGAGTGGCAAGCTGCTGGTCGGAGCTTTACGTGCGGGAGAGGCTCACCTGGATGGCTATCTACAGGATGTCAGAATTTACTCCTCAAAACTTGAAGCAAGGTTAGTCTGTCAAGTCACACTGTGGTTAAAATATGTTATTTTGCTTCTCGTGAAGAAAAATTTAAACTGAAAGAATATTTTGTTGTTAAAACGATTCATGACAATTAAAATCACTCACTAAATTGTTGATATTGTCATTGAATTGATCTCGGATATCAGCTTGTGTCTCAAAATGTCTGCTGAGTTTCGTTTTTCGGTCCTACGGGTGAACAAAACAAATTGAAATTTGGTCATTATTTATTCAAGTTAAATATTGTTCTCGCTGTCAAAAATGTTCACACCATATTTTGTCTTCATTTTTTTTCTGAAACGGCTGTGGAAACTCTCCCCCGTTATAGCCAAGCCACTTGCATATATTATCAATTCTATTATCGATCCCAGCAGAGTGGAAAGAGGCAAAAGTCACACCGATATTTAAGTCTATCAAACGAGATTTTGAAAGCAACTACCGACCGATCTCTGTACTTTTACTTGTTTCAAAGATAATGGAGCATGAAATGCAAGTACAACTAGTTACCTTCCTGGAGGAAAACAGTGCACTGTCCGTGTACCAGTCTGGCTTCCGGAAAAGGCACTCCAACGAAACCACCGTTACTTACTTTGCCGATTATATTATAGAAATAGAAAACGAGCCCGCGTGCTCTGTTCACTTATAAAAGCACGCGTGGACTTTTTAAGTTCACGAAAGAAGTGCGATTGAGAAAACGAGCCGCAGGCGAGTTTTCTCGCACTTCTTGAGTGAACTTCAAAAATACACAAGTATTCCAAGGACATGTACTTCTTTTGTTCAAATATAGTTAGCAACCAATACGTCATGTCAATGAGAACATCTGTTGGATTCTTAAGTTTCCTGTTTTCTTGTTCCTGTTCATCTAATTTAATTATTTCTTTTATGCTCAGTCTTCAGTAATGAAGGTGTATGAATGGTAAAAAAGACTGTAAATTTTACTATTAACAAAGATCCAATTATTTTCAGTTGGTGATGATGAAAACTTATTTAGACAGGGAGTCACATTCAGTTCAAAGACTGGTATCCAAACCAGCCCTGTAGCTGAAAATGCTTACATATGTATAAATATAATTTAAAAATTGCTAATATATCTACATTATTATATACAATCCAATATATGCAAGCAAATGTTCTTTAACAAGGATCTTGAAGAAGAAAGTGTTGCAACTTGTTTGATGTGTGAAGGACTGTGAATTATAATTTACAGATCCGGAAAATCTAATCTATGTTTCGGCTCTTGTAGGTGGATGTTAGATTTTCTTCTTGTGTTGTGAGTATGAAACAGAATTTCTTGTAAAATAGTTACTTAAATACTGTGGAACCAGATTATTTAAACACTTGAAAACAAGTACGCATTTATGAATTTCACGGTTTGTCTCTAAGTCATACCATTTCAAAATTAATTAAGTTACTTACAATTAACTAAATAGGAGAACAAAACAAATTTCCGCTGTTAAGTCAATCAAAATGCAGACCAGAATTCTCATTTGTAATTTGTACACCAAAATTAAAAACCAATTGATGTATGTAATCTATATAGCTTGGTTTTAGATATGAATGCCTTGTTCATGAAACAATTGTACTATTATATACAAGTATAATACAAGTATTTCTAAACATTAGAAAGGGCTATGGATGGATCTAAGTAATATGGGTCTCTCTTTCTCACTGCATAAAGCTTATGAGATGACTAATATTGACCAAAGCCCAAAGTTGTCTTTATTCGCCTTAAATCAGCTTAAATCGCCTAAAGTCGCCTAAAGTTGCACTGAGTTGCCTATCAATTTACCTTAAGTTGCCCTAAGTTGAAAAGAGTAAGCCTATTTACTGCCGTGTATGTTGAAGCAACCGAGGGTTGACGAAAACAATTTTCCGCGCCGTAAATTTGGAAGAAAGCTGACGTTTCGAGCGCAAGCCCT
>JANSTR010127627.1:0-11829 GCA_025434805.1 Antipathozoanthus remengesaui | reverse complement strand
ATTGCTCAGAGATTTTCAATTTTATATTATTTTTATACTTGCTTCATTTCAAATTTGTTCATGTATGGTCTTAAAAGGTCAATCATGATAAAGATGGTAAAATCACTGTTCTTCAGTCATTAGATATTCCATTTTGTGAATTTGTGTTAAAAATATAATTCATAGAATAGGTATTAAATTTTATGATTTTTGGCATTAAAAAAGTCTTAAAAAGTTCTTAGATTTAAGAAGTCCTGAGCTGCAGGAACACCCTGGTAAGATGGTATGAGGTTTAGGGTCAGCCCAAGGAAATTTGAACTCTATGGGGAGAGAAATTTGAGTTCCCATAGGGACCAATCTGAAAACACATGGGAGGGAAGTTTTACATTTGTGAGTTGCCTACTCAACCCTCTACCCTGGCAATAAACATTAAATCAGATTTGGTAAGAACTTTTGTCAATCTTCCCCCACAAGTAACATGTCTGACAGCAGTGCAGACGTGTGAATCAAGGTTGGTCATATTTTTTGATAGACATGGCAGTCAAAGAATCTCCCCATATTTTGAATGTTGAGATTTCATACTGAAAATGCATCAACCTTTGCACACAACTTGTTATTGAAATAAATTGTTATAAAATTTTATATGTGAGACTCCAAAGCGGTAGCCAAGAAATTCTTCTAATTTTTTATATACCACACAACTTGGTTATATTGTTTAGAAACCATTGATATCCAGACTGAAGGATATTTTTATTCGTTAAAGCAGTGTTTGATATATCTAACTGAAGAGGAACTCTTATACTGAAGGAGAGTATGTCTGATATTTAATGCCTTTTGCGGATGAATATTTAATCCGCAAGTCCTGTAGATAGCTAGTGAACACGTTATCTTTCAACGTTGATTGGCACTGCAGCTGTGTACCTGTAGTTCTGAATAAAACTTTGATTATAAACAACAGTCATATTAAAAAAAACTATGCGCCCGATAACTACTTTTAAATCGTTTTTACAATCATGAGAAATGTGGTTATTTTCAAATATTTTCGAAGCACGAAACACTTCCGGGTTTGACACCCGAAAAGTCAAGTAACAATGAAAACAATCAGCATTAGCAAATTAATGTCTACACATTTGCTAAACAAAGCGATAATTTGTAACTGGTAATTTATATGTGATTGTTAAACAAAGCGCGTATTAAATTGTATGTATAGTTGATAACTGCGTTGCTGCCATTGGATACTGATCATCGTTTCAACAATGTGTAAAAATTGTCCACCATTTTATTGGCCCCAAAGTAAACACGCATTTGCTGCTAGAATATTACTTCCTGATGTTGGGATTTAATGGAGCCGAAACCAATTGTAGAATTGCATATATTTTTTGTATCTGAAGGAGGGTATGTCAGATATTTAATGCTTTTTGCGGCTGAATATTTAATCCACGAGTCCTATAGATAGCTAGTGAACACGTTTTCTTTCAACGTTGATTGACACTGCAGCTGTGTACGTGTAGTTCTGAATAAAACCAAGAGTCATATTAAAAAACACAGTGCGCCCGATAACTACTTTTAAATCGTTATTACAATCATGAGAAATGTGGGTATTTTCAAATATTTTCGAAACACTTCCGGGTTTCACACCCGAAGAATCAAGTAACGATGAAAACAATCAACAAATAAATGTCTGCAGATTTGCTAAACAAAGCCATAATTTGAAAGTGGTAATTTTATATGTGGTTGTTAAACAAAGCGCTTGTATTAAATTGTATGTATAGTTGATAACTGCGTAGCTGCCATTTGGTATTGATCATCGTTTCGACAATGTATAAAAAAACAACTTTGTCCACCACTTTATTGGCCACAAAGTAAGCACGCACTTGTTGCTAGAATATTACTTGGTGGTGTAGGATTTAATGGAGCCGAAGCCAATTGTAGAATTGCACACATTTTAGGTATCCTACTGATGTCATCATTTCCTGATCTGTGTTTTACTTCAGCAACATGTAGTTGTCCGCAACATTTTAATTTGTATGTTATCGAAAGTTAAACTTTTTCACCTTCTTTGAATAATGCTTACTAGCTGATCCATGCGTGCCAAATGTAAATCTGCAGCTACAAGGGATACTAGAATTAATAAATGAGTGGTGGCATGAATAGATGAAAGCATTACCAAACTTCTTCACAGTCACTGGTCGATCTTTCACTTCAAATATTTTTTTCTATGTAGTAATTTTAAAAGGTAAACTTGAGAGATCTTGCAAACAAAGTCATACCGACTGGAGTGATTTTTTAACAATGCCAGATGAATTCTGCATCATTGCTGATGTACTGAATTTGTCCCGTAACCGCAACTACTTTACCGTAAATGGTGAAAGTATAACTGTTTGTACAACAAGAAGATAAAAAAGAGTTACATCATTTACTCATGCAAAGTTATCATTCAGTTCCTTTCGAAATTTTTAGAGCATTTACATTTTATGCAATGCGAGACAACTGTCCGTGAATCGGAGCCTCGTACCAACTTGACCCTACTGAACTTATTAATTCTTTCTTCAAAAACACCGTAACGTTCCCTTAACTTTTAACATTATAAAGTTCATAACGTGCTAGACCAACAATACAGTCTCGTAGAATATCCCCCGCTGTACTGAGAAGTTCTCAACAGCAACATATAATGTTTTCGTGTTATTGTTCTTGTATTCGTATAAAACTTACGAGCTTTCGTCTCCTCCAGATTCCCTCTTTTCTTTATGCTGCCTTTTAGCTTTTAACTCTGTATGTTTTTGTTTTACTTCTTCCAACTCTTTCTTTAACTTTCTATTTTCGGCCTCAAGTTTTGAGACTTTCTGTTCCATGATCTTTTCGCGATATCGCTTTGCATCGCGAGACTTCTTAGCAGACCTGTTGTTTTTCCTTCGTTTTTCCCAGTAGTCTTCGTCTTTATCGGCAACTCCATTGAAGCTTGTTATTCTTTTTCTTGGTAAGAACTTGTCGCTACTACCGTCGCTCTCTTCACTGCTGGAGTGTCTTCTCGTACTGGTAAAGTAGTTCTGATAGGTTGCCATTCGGTCGTTCATAGCCAAATCTGCAATATGAGGAGGACAAGAAACAGTTTGGTTTGAGTTCGACAGGGGAGCTTGAAAGGTGTCATATGCCTGCTTTGGACCCTTCGGGTCAACCAGAAAGAGACCCAGTATGTCTTCAATCTCAGTCAGGGACGGGGAAGTTTTGAGTGGTTCGGTTGGAAAGGGGTTTGACGTTGGGAAGACTTCATTGGTTGGACAGTTGAAATGATCTTGGGTTTCTACAAATTGTAATGCTTGATTGTAGGTTGTCTGCAAGTTCTCTACGACCAGGCCAGCGTTTGAAACTGGATTCCAATTTGTGCTGTTAGACTGAGAGCAATCGGCCAGCAAACGCGTTTGTGGAATCACAGCTTGATTGTTCATCTGTAGATTTTGCATTGGAAGCGCTGAGAGATGCGTGGAAACGATATAGTCATACTCGGGCATCGTAAATTTGGAATTTTTGTTCGTGTTCTAAGCCCGGAATGCGCACCGACTTCCGTCTGTTAAGACGAATGGCGTCTTTATATTGCACTCATAGCACTTGTGTTGACTTTCAAATATTATCGATAAATAGACATTGTGTGGGCTAGTTTAAGTGCTCAATCTAAAAACTATTAGAGCTTAACACGAAGCCCAATATTTGAAAGTTGCCATAGTTTTCAACTTTTACGTATGAACACGGTAATTTGCGCAACATGTGCGTTGGGATCATACAATCAAACCAAGGGTACGGCAGTTTGCCGATGGGAATCCCCAACACAGTATGTCTTCCTGTTGTTTTTGAAACTCTGAGTTTCTATTTCAGCTTTTCTTCAGCTGAATCGTCTTCGTCTATATATGTGACATAACTACTATGAAAATCAAGATTCAATGTGATTCGTAATGTCTCCAAAGCGAAATCTTATGACTATCTTCTCAACTGAGCACTTCAGTGATGTGTTTAGTTCTGTCTTAATTGACTTTTGACTGTTGTAAAATTGCAGATGCACAACCATAACTAAAACATCTGCAAAGTCCAATGCGAGGTTTCACATTCATATAAGTTTAGTTGCATAATTTACATCGCCAATATCGCGTCATTTTTGACAAACGATTGGTGAACATTATTCTGGCGACAATAATGCTAGTTTCGTTCTCAATTACGTGATTCAACGTTAAGCTTGTTTCGATTCCTGATATATAACTATCTTACGCAACTAGATCATCTCGAGTTTTTGCTTTTCAGTTCCAACTGACTTGGCACTGAGAATTGATCCAAATGGACTGATTCTGTTATATTCAACTATTTTGACACGAGACTCAAATCAGCCATGCTGTAGATAAAGAATAATTTAAGAACGATCCGAGGCTCAATAACTATCTGCGAAAAAGTTCCAGGTAGAAACTTGACTGCCACCGAAATGGCAGCAACGTTGTGACAATGCTGTGGTGCTATACAGAGCCTGACTCGTGCCCAGTCTTTTGTTGTTGGTCGAGAAAAGTGTGGCGCGAAGGCCTGCCTTGTCTCGTCACTCCTTGATAAGTAGTTCCGCATGACATATTGTTAAATTTAATTTCTTGCTGCTTCTGTCAGTAGCTTCTTCAATACACAATCGACCTCACGAACTGGGGAAAAGCCCGACCTGCGAAACGCACAAAGCCGATATGATGCTGTGGGGGCGCCCGATCCGAACAAAGGGGCAGTCCGGCTATTGTTGGACAAACCGAATTCCTGAATTTAATCGCGAATAGGTCTGCTGCTTCGCTGTCGCTCAACTGTAAATATTGTTGATTCAATTAGTATCTTCAACTACTACGCATATCACTGGCAAATGGTTATTATGATTGTTATATGCTATCTTATAATTCAACAATAATTTTCATACTGAAAACGCACAATACTATTGGTCAGAATCGATCACGTGATGCACGCTCGCAGGGCCACTGTTTTTGGATGTTTGTAACCGTAGGCCAGCAATTAAGATTGTTTTTTTTGTCGTTTTTGTTGAGAAAAAATGGCAGAAAATGTAGATTCCACGTTTGGAGCAACAACAAGCGAACAAAAAGTTCACTACCGCAAGAACACAAAGAGTTCAACAAAAAAATTACGTCATTGCCTTCATCGCTCGCGCTTTTAAGCTCCATGAGGAAATTATTATGAATCATAAAATAAATAAACTCCCTCTACGCTTTTTGTATTGAGCTATACAGGCCCTCGTCTGAAAAGTGTCCTCAAAGTTTCACATTCACCCTCGACTCTACCTCCGGCAAATGTTCATTTTTCGGACACTTTTTCAGCCTCGGGCCTGTATTACTCAATACAAAAAGCGTGGAGGCTAGTTACGGGTTTATTCAGTAAGTATTAGTAGTATATATTATTATCGCTGTCGCACTCCTTGGTTTTTTCCGCACTGGTCAATCACAGTCACGCGTGTCAGTATCATCACTCTTACGAAGCGCAGTTGCAGTTTGTTGTGTAACTTCTCCTGCGAAAACGGCTTTTAAAGGTTTGCAGTTTGATTACACGAATTGCTCTTTGGTGCAATTTTGAATTGTATATTGTATAATACAGTATTAATCTGGCTTATTTTTTTACTCACTGTTAATATTACCTAAGTTTTCTGCATACTTGCATGTGTGGGTGCTGTGTTAAGATGTATTTAAAGTTAGTTCAATTTCCCTTATTTTTGAGAATCTAGTCAACAACACAACAAGTACCTACCAGCAGACAGAGTTTATTTTCCAATGTGTTCACTGCCTTTACGTTCTAATCGTGCCCTCATTTATACTGCAGTCCTGAGTTTGCATGTTTCCAGTATAAGAAGCTGATCAATTCTCTCTGGTTTCTATAAAGCATTGATTTATTCTGACATACTTGGAGTGCGCAATTAGTGTGTTTCATGTCAGAAAGCATTATGCAACATTCAAGTATGGGACTGTGCATGAGCGAACAGTGAGCCACAGTGAATGGATACTTGTATTGTGTAAGTAATAATTAGTATGTGGTTACGTGGATTAAGAATTTTTTTTCTTAAACTTGGCCAAATTCACGTATGTTTCTGACTCAGTTTGCCTTTAGAACTAAGGAAATGTTTCGATGGGCTCGATTTAAAGCTTTGGTGAATGTGTTTGAAATGGTATGAAACTTTACCGAAACATTTGAAACGTTTTTGACCTTGCTTTATAATTTCTCACCTGGCGCTTATCATTTTAAATTTATGGTGTGTATATTAACAAGTTGTATACAGTGCATGTATATATCCTTTTCAAGTGCCTTAGCGATGTAACCCAACCAAACTTGAGAGAGTTTTCTTGATCCTCCTCTCTATAAAAATATCATGATCCCCTCCCCCCCTTCTTTTTTCCCTCCCCACCCCTCTGGGATTAATAGTAAGCGGTCCGTAACGATTTGCCCCACTTTCAAGGAGATAGTTTCTATAACTCTGCAATAAGCAAGACATATACTGACAGTAAACGCCCGCGTATAAGAACCAATATTTTTACAAGTTAGCCTAAACAGGTTCATATAAATTGTATCGGGTGTTTAGTAGAAAATCAGGCTGCGGTTTAGGTTTTTAATTAGGTTCTTGTTTTATTCAGGGGTTTAAAAAGTTTACTTCTGGTTAGAATAATACTCATTGATTTACTGTAGTTTGCTGAATGTTTATTAACCTTAAACAAGCCTGCGAACATGAACATTAGGGCCATTTATACTTTCAAAGCTCATCAAAATGTTTGTGAACAAGATAGCGGTTGCTATCGAGAGCTTAACTTAAGTACTCGTTAAATACGCGGCGAATTTTCCAGTATTCAAGTTTAACAGTGTTTTTATACAATTCTATTCCTGGAGAATGAGTTTATTTAGTCTTGATAATATATAAACAGTTATAAAAATAGCGAGGTCATTGATCAGGATAGATGACGGCGTAATACTCACTACATATGCTAAGTACGACTTAGAAAGTGCTTGAGAGTTAATTATTAATTGACTGAAAATAGCATAATTGACTTTCGACAGTAAAATAAATCAACTTTATTTTGATTTCATTATGTTGTGACCTCCCTAACGTGTTCATATTTTCAAGAGTTTTAGACCAAACCTTGAACTCGATATAAATTCTATATTCTCAAGATCTGTTCGTAGTGTCAGCTTCCCGGAAGGCAACGAAACGAAATTCCTACAAACTACTGTTCACACAAACAAGACTTAATTCCAAGAGTATATCGACGGCTCCATAAATGGAAGTTCATCACACCTTCAAGGTTTCGTACCCTCTGGCTCTCTCCCAAACACAACACATGATGTGTCGCTGAATTCTCCTAACTGATGATAGTTTCCTTGTATTGCTTTATTCTCATAACCAAACAACTTGCTTTGTGTGGATAACGTATGCAGAATTTACATGCTGATAAACTGGCTGGGGCTGAAAGGGTTAAGTGGAAGTGGTCAAATAATCTCAATCTGTCTTTTCGTTCACCATTAGCTTTTCCACAGAAATTGACACAGTTAACTCAGCTAGTTTTAAAAGCATGTATCTTCAGCGACTCCTTGCTTTAGCCACACAGAATATGTTGATTGGTTATGAGAATAAGGCAACTGCATGAACAAACATCTCTCAACCTGTTTACAAGTAAGCTATGGCGACATTTTGGAAGAATGCAGCAATACGTCATATGTCATGTTTGGCACAGAAATGGTTAAAGCAGAACACAGAAGTGGCTTTCACTGTGATATTCCGTCTGATGTACGAGTATAGGGGGAGTATGGAAGCAGATTGCGAGAAGGAAAACATCAACATGTCTCAGCTTGTCCTCTAACCTCATCAAGCTGTACATGTATCAGACTATCACACATAAAACCTTTTTGATATTTCTTTTATAGAACTTACAAACCTGTTTTGAAGTTTTTTAAAAACTTGTATGACAACCGCGTAGCGCACGGGCTTTTAACCAATCACAGCGCGTACGCTATTTATAACATCTCCTAGATCCCATGGCGTTTTCCTTGAATGTGGGAGTGCCTCGACCCTCTTCTTTATAAACTAGTGCCGAGTGTCTAGTAAACAATAAAAATCATAATGTAGAATTACTGAAAGAATTTTCGAAGTGTTATTTCTTGTTGTAACAGCAATTTTCAGACATAATTTTTTTAAGAAAACATACCAAGCTTGTTCCAGGAAATTAATTGTACTTGCACGTGCGCGACATTTCGTTGACATTGAACTGACAAACTGAATTATTGGGGGGGGGGCACGCGACCCCCGTACCCCCCTGTTCCGCGGTTCCTGTGTCCGATAACAAAACCCCTGTTTGGGGGGGCACGCGACCCCCGGACCGCCCCCGGTTCCGCGGTTCCTGTGTCCGATAACAACACCCCTGTTATTGGCTAGTTGAATGAACCAATCACAGTCTGGCATTCTGAGCAATCAGAAACAAAATCAGTAGTCACTATGAAAAGCGCTGCCACTGAGAAACTGTATAGCAAAACGAAATGGAGTGTAAAATAATGTTATAAATAATAACAGGATACTGCTAGGAATGAGCAAAGTAATTCTTGCTATTCATTTTGGAAATTAAAATATTTATAATAATAAGTAATAGGACTTCGTATCGTCCAATTATGCCTGTTTCCACTCGTATGATTATTAGCAGTAATCACATTATTAAGGCTGTTGTTTGGAATTGATTTGCACGTGTGTCGGATGGCGACCGCGCAATTTGAGAACTTCGAAAAACACTCGAGTGCATTCATTTCTAACTGAACGAGAAATGGTATGATTTCTTGTTAATCATATATATGGCACAGTTTTAAAAGTTGCAAAACATGCATCCTTCGTTGTTTTTGTTTTTAAGTTTTGTGATTGAACTTCCCTTTACAATTTTTCATAGATACGGCAGTACTTTGATTAGTTTTTTTTTATTGGATTTCTAATGTTTCTCCTCCAATCGGATTTCAGAATTTGAGTTTGTAATTTGATAGGATTAATATTTTTGCACAGAATTACGGACTCACTGCACAGCTCTCAATCAATAAGCATGCAGTAATTTTTTTCATGTATGAGATAACAGACCGAGTTGAACTCCACTCAGTCCTCTTACCACTACTGAATACTGCCAATTAAAAGATCATAAATAATTGTCATTGTTGCGAGTTTTCGTCCGAGTTATCGCCTTCAGTTTTGCATTGGTATCCTTTACTTCTGCTAGTTCCTTTTTCAACTTTTGGTTTTCTGCTTCCAATTTTGTTATTTTTTGTTGTAATATTTGTTCTCGTAACCGCCTCGCACCATGAAATGTACTAGTCGAATGGCCGTTTTTCTCCTCTTTCACCCCGTTGTTCTCTTGTTCTTGATCCTCTTGATACCTGGGAGAGTCTTTCTCACTGCTGCTGTCGTTATCATCACTGCTGGCGTCCCTGTTCGCGCCAGAAGAATGGTACTGATAAGTTTCCTTATGATCACGTATCGCCAAATTCTGTCCTGCATCTGCAATTTTCGAATGAACGAAACATACTATTTAGTACTAGATGTTTCCTGGTATAGAAAGTTAAGTGCTGCGAGCATGATGTTTAAGGCGATGAATCAGTCTGTTCCTGCGTTACAGTGTTTGTTTTTCTTAAGGTTTAGTATGGAGGGTACGTCAACTGGGATAGGAGGTACAAGAGCACTTTTCATATCAGTTGTAAACCAGTCTGAACTTTAGCTTGGGGGAAAGGAGGTACAACCATTGGGCAAAGGAGGTACAACCAGTGGAGAAAGGTGATACAACCAGTGGGGAAAGGAGGTACAACCAGTGGGGAAAGGAGGTACAACCAGTGGGGAAAGGTGATACAACCAGTGGGGAAAGGAGATACAACCAGTAGGGAAAGGAGGTACAACCAGTAGGGAAAGGTGATATAACCAGTGGGGAAAGGAGGTACAACCAGTAGGGAAAGGAGGTACAACCAGTAGGGAAAGGTGACATAACCAGTGGGGAAAGGAGGTACAACCAGTGGGGAAAGGTGATACAACCAGTGGGGAAAGGTGATACAACCAGTAGGGAAAGGAGGTACAACCAGTAGGGAAAGGAGGTACAGCCAGTAGGGAAAGGTGATACAACCAGTAGGGAAAGGTGATACAACCAGTGGGGAAAGGTGGTACAACCAGTAGGGAAAGGAGATACAACCAGTAGGGAAAGGAGGTACAACCAGTGGGGAAAGGCAGTACTTCCAGTAGGGAAAGGAGTTACAACCATTGGGGAAAGGTGATACAACCAGTAGGGAAAGGAGGTACAACCAGTGGGGAAAGGAGGTACAACCAGCAGGGAAAGGAGGTACAACCAGTGGGAAAGGAGGTACAACCATTGGGGAAAGGTGATACAACCAGTAGGGAAAGGAGGTACAACCAGTGGGGAAAGAAGATACAACCAGTAGGGAAAGGTGATACAACCAGTAGGGAAAGGAGGTACAACCATTGGGGAAAGGTGATACAACCAGTAGGGACAGGAGGTACAACCAGTAGGGAAAGGAGGTACAACCAGTAGGGAAAGGTGATACAGCCAGTAGGGAAAGGAGATACAACCAGTGGGGAAAGGTGATACAACCAGTAGGGGAAGGAGGTACAACCATTGGGGAAAGGTGATACAACCAGTAGGGCAAGGAGGCACAACCAGTGGGGAAAGGAGATACAACCAGTAGGGAAAGGAGGTACAACCAGTGGGGAAAGGAGGTACAACCAGTGGGGAAAGGTGATACAACCAGTTGGGAAAGGAGGTACAACCAGTGGGGAAAGGAGGTACAACCAGTGGGGAAAGGCGGTACAATTTACCCATGTACCGAACGTAGAGTTCAGGCCAGCCTCAAATCTTCAGCAGGTTTTATAAGAACGTTGTCAGGCAGAGAATGGTTAAAAATCGATTAAGAAAACATAACTCAAGCTTAATTTTAGTTAACCCTTTCAGCTCCAAACACAATTTTTGATGTGTTGCTAAATTCTCCTAAGCTGTGTCCATTTGATCCCTTTTTTTGTCTTTGATAGTTTGCTGTTGATGATCATATTCCCCCTTTTTATTATCATATTCCCCTTTTTTTATTCTACCTGTCTCTACTTATCCTCGATTTTCATAGGAATTTTGTTTATAAGAACGTCAGGCTGAAAATCGGCCAAAATTTAAGAACATGCTAAGAACACATCCGAGACTGAGGAATGGCCGATAACGTCTCTTGGTTACATTACGGCACAGTCATGGAATCGGGCATGATCGATGAATCGTTGATTGCATTGTTTGCAAATACTGTAGAGTAAAATACATGAAAACAATCTGCTCTGCTTAACAATATGTTCAACTTCAGTAAAAGGTTTGTCAGTCACGTCACTAAAAAAATCGTTTTTTTCTATTTAACATTTTGATTTCTTTGTAGCGTTATTTTCTCCAACTTGAATTCATTTGAGAAGTTATTTCAAAAACTCGTGCATCGTGTTTGACGATATGTTTAACGCATCTCAAAACAATAAAAGCCTAAATCAGTGTGATTTCTTGTGACGAATTGGACCAATCTGCAGTCGCATATATTTTGACGACTCAGTTGCATCTCAAATCAACAGCAGTTTGACAAGAAATTATTTCACATCAACTGATCAAGCTCACATCAACCACCGTACCGTTTGGCGACACATTGTTTCATGTATTTAAAACAAATTAATATTGATGTATTGTAACATGTAAAGCGCCTTTTAGCTTTGTTGACGAATATCACACAAGTATTTGACGAGTAGAACTGAAACGTATAATATACTTCGACTTGGCTAAAACGGAATCTAACTATCAT
>JANSTR010127516.1:0-11829 GCA_025434805.1 Antipathozoanthus remengesaui | reverse complement strand
GAGATTTTTTCTCTTTCTCCGTGTGGGCCCATTTCCTTATCTAGGGCTTTTGCTCAGAAGGAATTTATTGGGATATTCCTACAGCACTGTAATTTATCCATTAAACTACATTATTGTTATTTAAACACGTATAGAGCTGGTCATAGATAACTTTCTTAAATATTTTCGAGACTACAGGTATTAAAGATATAGGTTTGTAATTGTTGTGTTCTGTCTTTGCTCCTTTTTTGAAAATAGGCGACACTTTGACTAGTTTCTATTCAGATGGAAAATAATGTTCCTCTGCGCATATAGATTCATTAAATATATACGTTAATGAAGGATAAACTGTCCGCCGCATGCTTTAGAAGTGTACTTGGTATCAAGCTTTCTTAACAATTTACATACTTGTTTACTTTAGTATTTTGTAAAGAGAATATTTAATCGGTTAGTGTAACACAGTTTTTTAAGTTCCGTACCTAGGTTGAAAGCTTGCTCAATAGAATGGTATGATCAATGGTGTCGAAAGCCTTTTTAAGGACAATAAGTATTACTCCATTGATCAAACTATTATCGATGCTCAACGGTCAGTTATTGGTTTCAGTCGTACCTAGATATCAGGTACGAACCAAATCACTTGTGGAGTCCCTCAAGAGTCTATCTTAGGTCTGTTGCTCTTTTTGATATACATCAACGATCTGCCTCAATTGTTTGAGCAAGGCCACTCCAAGAATTTATGCTGATGATACCTCATGCAGTATTAGTCTGGCTGCATCACATGTTACTATGCTAGAAACAGAGGCGAATGATGAAACAACAAAGTTAAACTGCAGTTCGCTCATTGAAAAAAAAACTAACTTCGAATGTTGCTAAAACAGAATTTATGTTCTCGCCAGAGATTATAAACCCAAAGAAATCAACATGTGGAATTCAAGTTGAGGCGAAAATTATCAAACAGGTCGAAGCCCCATTTTGAGTACTGTAGTGCTGTCAGTATGGGACACTTGAGTGAAAAACTTTAAAGGTTACAAAATCGCGCAGCTAGAGCCATTACAAAATCAAACACCATAACTACAGTTCATCTATTCTTCGAAATACATTTGGGTGGGAAAATTTAGGTACAATACAAAAAAGGCAAAAGGCCATTATGATGTTTAAGACAATTCATAAAGTCTAACCGACGTATCTGAAAGATTTATTTATTGAACGTAACACTATAATGATAATCTAAGAGGGTCAAACAAACTCCAGTTATTTAAACCAAGAACAGACTACCTCAAACATGAAAAGCGAAGCTTCGAATACAGTGATGCTGTTCAGTCCTATGGAATAATCTTCCAGAATCTCTGAAGTCTAATAACAGCACTTTGAGGGCCTCTAAGAAGAAGCTTAAAGCCACTTTTCGTCATTGGGCTCCCACACGACAATCATGTAAACCAGTGTACCTTTTAAATATTGTTGGGTATTTTAACTGATGATTTACCGTGTTTAAACATAGTTAATTGAGTGCAATGGTTGGGAAGCCCGGCAAACTTCAAAGGCCTTGAAGCGAAACTGGGTTGGATGTTGAGACGGACTGTCACGTGATATTGACAGTGCACAATCTTTTGTTTTATGCTCTTTTTACACAGTTGAATCATACTGGCTGAATTTTGGTAATTATGAACCGTGACAGTGCACATACAAAAGGATTCCTTTGAAAACACGGACAAAAAGATAGTACAAAGATAAGGTGTTAGGTTTCCAAACCATTCCACCCTATAAACTATGTGAAATATTACATAAAAAATGGTGTGTGTGTAAGGAATACCCAAGTTTTCCCAGCAAGACAATTCTGAGTAACAGCAGGTTGTGGAGTAACTGCAGAATACCCGTCCACTATTGTACTTGAATACCATTGGTAATATTCTGCACATCCAAATCTATAGAATGAGAAATGCGCATGAATAAATTGTTCAAAGTGGCCGGGTTTTCTGAAGTTAAGCCCAGGTTGTGCGTTATATAAGGTCATGGTATGTTTGGTAAAGAGATTATTTTTGTGCCCATGATTTTGATTCACCAGGACCACCAGAAAGATGTCAATGAGTTAAAATCCCAACTATTGGAGTCCTTTGAACTGATCGAGGATGCCAAGTACGTTTGCATCGATATTAATTAGCACTTTGTATTGTATCAACTGCTAGAAGTTAGCCAAACAAAAAGCTACTGTTTCACAAAAAGCTACTGTTTTACAGTTTGACTGAAAAAAATGTTTTCTGGTCTTTGGCAGATGAAACAGAAAGTAGCATTGTTATAGGATTTGTGATACAGAATTAATACTAAAGTGACAAAATAAAGCGAAGAAAAGTTAAAACAAGTTTAATTCAGATTTTTTTTGATGTTTGAAAATAAGAATGTTTTTTTTGTTTTTGTTGTAAAAGTCCTGCTAATAAACTAAAGAGCTGATGAAGTTGGGAAGCCACTTGTCATAGAATTGATAACAGAAACACAAAAGCACAAGAAAAACCGCGGTCACATACAGTATATATACATATCTACAACGATAACATAAAAGGGGTTACCTGGAATATAAGATTTTCCCTGCACCACACCCCTTTTCTGTTATTGTGCTACATTTTGGGAAGGCTCACGAACAATCCAAGCAACTAGGCTAACTGTTACACATGTTTCGGCTTCTCGCCCCTGTCTTAGACTGAATGCGATGCCTGATGTGTTTAAAAACGGGAAAAACGGATACCATTTTCAAGACATAATGCTTCCCGCTTAACCAAATTCAGTCCGGCGGCGCTGTCTACTGTGCTGACATGTACACACCGTCACACAAACCTTACGTACCGAGTCATGACACTCTGCACAACTTCAGAAGACAGCCAGAGACACTGCTTGTACAGCAAATGTGGCGCGCAAGACGGTTCCTGAATTGAAGACAATAGAAAACTGTCGTCATTTTACGACCACTACAAGCGATACATTCACAACATCTACAACGATAACACAAAAGGGGTCAGCTGCAATATAAGACCTTTGCCTGCACCACACGCCTTTTCTGTTGTTGTGCTACATATATATCATACAAGAAAAAGATAATAGAAAATTATTGTAGAAGTAAGAATGTCATCCAGTGAAGAGAGACAAGAAGACTGATTGCAGTCTATTACATGTGTGCTGGAGCTCAATAACAGCTATTATAATCAAGGAAGAGAAAGCTATGGTACGTTTTCTAGGCGTTCTAGAAAGATGCTGTCAGTAAAATTCCTGCTTTACTTTCAGAGTCCGCAAGGAAAAGAACAATGACCCCCAGTATTTACACTTACTGAAGGTATGCTGCTGCAAACAAATTCTAGCGTTTTCAACTTGTAACAAAACAGATTAGTCAACGTTTTTCATCCTAGACCTATTGCCTCTCCTGACACAACTGTTTCAAGAAAACTGCATCTTTTAAGGGCAATACCAACTACAGAGGGAATTATGAGAATGCTTTATTTTGCGTTACTTATCATCCACTGATCTTATGTTGAGCACAGTGCGAAACTTGTAGTTAATAATAATATTAATAATAATAACAACAACAACAACGATAATAATAATAATAATAATAATAATAATAATAAAAATTTAATAATAATGCGTTATTAAGCACAGAATCCAAGAAGTTGACACATATTTACATTGATGCTGTGTAAAATATTCTACAGTAGTTCCTTCCATACATGATTTCGTCCTTGGAATCTTAGATATAAATTATCCTGGAATTAGCTTTGCAAATTAGAGTTTGAAAATGAAAACGGTTTTTTGACAAGATTTGTTCTAAATTCTTCTTTTCTACTCTATTGTTAGTTGTAATCCTATTTCAGGCTGTAAATACACGTTTTCTACTAATTTCAAGAAAATTTGCTGAAGTTTTGCTGAAAATAAAATTTTTGAAAAATCCAAGATGGCTGCCAAAATGGCGGACACACTGTGAAACGGCTACTGCCATAGCAACAGTTCCTAATTAAAACTTGATTGTTATTATGAAAAGTAATTAGCTAATCATAAGCTACTCACATGCCAAAGCTTGATTTTTTATGTGCAACCGTTTGGTTTAACCCCCCTTGGGTTAATTTGTTATAAAAAATGGCTTGGTCGTCCGAGGGTTAAAGTAGGTTGCTCAATAGCTATTGTAATTTCCTCTAAAATACGTCTTCTTTCTGTAAGTCTGCTTGCTTGTAAGCAGCACTCTCCAATTAAAGTAGTGGTCATTGAAACGGGCTAAATGCCGGGCTGGTTCATTTAAATTCGTATCCTGATGTTCGACGGCTTGTGTCTCCAAGTTTCGTTTCGTTTCACCAACATAAGTTTTACCGCATGAACATTTTCCCTCGTAGAGGACATTTGCTGCGTGTTTATTTTTGTCTTTCAGGTTAAATAGCGATTTAATTTTTGTGGTTTGCCGAACCACAATATTGTCATAAGCGTTTGGACCATATTTTTTAATTTTAAAGCCTTTAATATATTTTGTAATTTTATCAGCGAGTACTATGTCAATACAACTATATTATAGATGTTAATAATAATAATAATAATAGCATTAATAATAGGCAAGAAGATAATTGCTAAATTAAAACGATCAAAATTGCACAATTATGTTACTCTGCAGACACTGATTTGTTGTTTTTACAATCAGTAAATGAGAGACTATAAACCAGAGGTCTACATATCCTTATAATTGTGTATTTTACATATCCTTTATATCTATTTTACAAATGTAAGGTTAAAATGAGAATAGTTATGGCAGTAACATAATTCAACATAGAAAGTTTATATTTTGTTATTTATATCCAATTAGTCTACAACTCCTATATAAATGCCTTGATCATGCGGTCTACAACTCCTTTGTACACCTCGATCAGTCTACTAGTCATACACACACCTTGCTCAGTATTCAACTTCTACAAACATCTTCTACAAACATCTTGATCAGTCCACAACTCTAATACACTGCTTGGTTAGTCCACTACTCCTACACACACCTTGATCAGTCTATAACTCATACACACGTCTTGGTCAGCATACAACTCATACACACACCTTGATTACTCTACAACTCTTATACACACCTAAATCTGTCTACAACTCGTACACGCACCTTGATCAGTTTACAACTCGCATAGACACCTCGACATTTCTCCAACTCCTATATACACCTTGATCAGTCTACAACTATTATACACACCTCAATAAGTGTACAACTCCTATACACACCTTTGTCATTCTAAATTTCCCAGACACACCTTATTCAGTCTGTTTCTCGTATATACACCTTGATCAGCCTATAACTCATACGCACACCTTGATCAGCCAACAACTCGATAATTCTACAACTACACACCTCGATAATTCTACAACTCCTACGTATACCTTGCTCAGTATACAACTCTTATACACACCTCGATAAGTCTACAACTCCTACGCACACTTTAATCAGTCTACAACTCTTATACACACCTCGATAAAGTCTACAACTCCCTATACACACCTTGATCAGTCTACAATTCTCATACACACCTCGATAAGTGTTCAACTCCTATGCATACCTTGATCAGTCTACAACTCTCATACACACCTCGATAAGTGCACAACTCCTATGCTCACCTTGATCAGTCTAAAACTCCTACAGACACCTTGGTTAGTCTACAACTTCTGTACTCATAGTGGTCATTCTAAATTTTCTATACACACCTCAATCAGTCTATTTCTCGTATACATACCTTGATCAGTCTACATATCCTATACACACCTAAGTGAGTCTGCAAATCATCTACTAAATTTTCTGTTTGTTTTTAAATCAACAGTTGTTGCGTACAAACACTTTATCTCTATGTTTTTGTTTTCTTGATCTCCAATTCCTCTTCTTCTTCTTCTTCTTCTTCTTCTTCTTTTTCCTCTTCTTCTTCATCATCATCATTATCATCTTTCTCTGATTCTTTCCCTTCATTAGAATCAACTATCTCGGCAGTTGCCTGTGATAGAGTTGGCACCTCAAATTGTTCTTCTCTCTGAATTCGTTTTCTGTCAATGGTACTGAATCCAGTATCTCCAGCGGCAGCCATAACTTCACCACTTGCACTCACAGCTATGTTGAAGATATTCCAGCAGCACCACCAACCACACTTTCGCTCTTTCCATGCATCTCGTGCTGCTGTAACGAACTCGTATATGTATCGCACTGAAAAGAGACATCAAGACACACGACCCTTATATGTATAGTATTTCAAATGAATTTTCAATAATGTTGATACCTCTAAAGGCTGCATGTACCAATTGCGAAGTACCAAATAGAATATTGAACTGTGTAGTTAAAAAATTTATGCTTCAAAGAATGACCCCGTTTACATAAAATAGGTTCAATTAGCTTATTGCTGAGGCTGTGTCATGCCTCAGTTTCCCGTAAGCAAGGCATATAATAAAAACCAAGTTCCACAACAAGAAGCAACTCTCAGAGGTAATTTTTTAGTAACTTACCTGATCATGTTTCAATATTTTGTTTTAACAGCTAGAATGTTAAATCAGTAGTAAAATTTAAAATAACAATCTTAAAGCAAGTCGAAATCCAACCGAGCTACAGTTAGTAGTTTTCCACTAACAAAAAATGAAAGAAAATGTCGCCATTCCAATGCTTAACAACATGGTTAACAACAGAGAAACTAATTTGACATCAATTATTTTACATTTTTACATGTCCATGATAGTACGCGCTTTCTGATTGGTTACTGACAACAAAATATTTCGTGCTAATTTGAAAATGACCGTAGGTTATTAAATGTCTGTGCGAAGTTAGCACAGTTGGTAAGATCGCTGATTGCCAACCAGGAGGTCTCGAGTTCCCCGGCTTGTCCAGGGTTGAACTTTGTGAGATCTTATTTCACCACAATGTCCGCGTACATGGACGTTTTAAAAGCCGTTGGTCTAGTTTCTCGACCTTCTATCGGGGGACTTAAAAACTTCCACACACTTCTCAAAAAGACTAGTGTAATGATCCCGGTTTTATTGGTCTGTAACTTTCTCTATACTTAGTACTGTTCACTCTGAGATTATAAAGCGCATTAACTGAACAATAAAGCAGATATAACGCGCATTCTGCAAGTGACGTCACAACATGACCTTTATTGATTTTCGTTTTTTCTGAAATGTCCGAAATGGCTTCGGGAGAGGAAGACCTTCCTTCATTTGCTTTGAAGTTTGACTTCTTGAAAGAAACGGGAAATACATGTACAGACAAGCCAACAGAACTTGAAACGGGGCCCCAACCACCCAAAAAACGGTTTGTTGAGACCACGGAAGCCAATATTCTACTCACAGAAAGTCAATCGAAAAGGACGAGTTACTCCTTAAAATGGGCTGTCTCTCTTTTTAAAGGTATAAACAATTTCAATATTTTATCTAGAACATATTTTAATTGGTTTTGTAAACTTACTTTCCGTCAAATTTGGCATTGAAAGATATCTGAACAACCCATCTTTTAACCGTAATTACAAGTTATCCTCCAGTCCCGCCTTCTCCAATGACTCAAACAAGATGTTGAACGCAAAGATTAGAGACCTCCAGCACCAAGGAAAGGAGAACGTTCAGCGTAAGGAGCCAATCGCAGAAGATGATCTAGTGTTGATGAAAACTGGGCCAGTTCTGCAGCTGTCGAACCCTCTCTCTCTCTACTGGTGAAGAAGAGGTCGTGAAGGGCAGAGAAACTTACGTAGAAACAGTTTTAAATCTAAGTGACGAGCGGGGAAAACGCTATGCGACCATGACGCACAACAAAATGAGCAAGAACCACCCCGGCGGGATCACGGACAAGCCAACTAATGAGAAGATGACGTGAATGTACCAAACGGATAGTCCCACCGATGGATATAAAGCCCTTGAGCTTTATTTATCTAAAGTCAACCAAAAGTGTGAAGCTTTTTTTTCAATTTCCACGTCGTGACTGGCGTAAAGGCAGTTAAAGCGACCAGTGGTGGTATGAGAACCGACCGCTCGGTGTGAACACACTGGGAATTATAATATTTTAACTTTTGTCCTCTTACCAAGGGAGCCAGATCTAGAGGGGATCACGTGTTCTTTTCCTCTGCTCCTGCTGCGTGGTATTAATGGCAAATGTTATAACTTAACAAATAAATAAGTAAATAGCCAACAGTTCTGAGTTTAGAGAAAGTGACAGACAATTGACAGTGGGATCACTACCCTACTCTGATAAAGGTCGAGAAATTAGGTCAATGACTAAATTTCTCTGTCGACCAGGCCGGGAATTGAACCTGGGATCTCCTGGCTGGCAGTCAGCCATCTTGCCAACTGCGCTAACCTCGCACACAAAGCGTATGTAGTATTAATACAGCCACTTCAGTATATTTAGTTTTAGTTTTACATTACCTTGTAAGCTAACGATTTTATTTGCTATTTTTGTTAAGCAAAGTATAATTATCATATTATTATAAAGTCGCTACATTACTGCTTACATGTTGTCAATATTAGCACGGCGAGATTTGCAAACAGCACCAAGCTTATGAAGCCAAACGAATCTGTATCTGTAGCAAGACCAGTTGCAATCTCATTTCTGGGAACGATTTTAAGAATTCCCACAAACAGATTTGCAAGGGAAGCCACAAGAGAAATGACTTGAAGCCAGTACTCGAAGGTGTCCTGTATAGGTTTGTAAAGAGCAAACACCACGCTATACAGGCCATTTGCAATTATTAGAAAGCAAAGGTTGCTGCGATTTTGCATGTCCAGAAAAATTGTCATCATGACAAGGACGGCCTTACGGATCGTTGCAACAATTTCCCAAAACCAGCAGCTGGTTGTGTAATTCTCGTAGAGAAAGCTAAGACCAACAAACACTTCATCGTTTCGGTTATCATCACTTTCTTTATTTCTGGCTCCATGTTTCCATATCAGGAAAAGCATTGTCAAGGGAAAGGCAAATGGGTATAGAAGTAGCAGAAATGCAACAGGAACGTGCGTTTTGTATCTTTGATCATGACACGGAATCGAAAAATCAGCTTTCAGGTAGGATTCACAGGCTGTTTCAGTTGCTCCGGTACAAACAATCTGACATGATGCTGGAAGCATCTGGAAGATTTTGAAACACGTGGTTGGGTATGTGACGAACAAAAGAAAAACAACTTTTTGCCAGCAGTTTTGTTTGGCATTGAAAATTTTATTCTGCTTGTTTGGAGACTCCTTAAGACGCGACTTTGCAATGTTGTAATAAGCAATTGCAATTACTATCACACCGATATTCAAAGCCATCATCAACACAAGGCCAGTAAAGGCGTCAGGTGTAATTGATTCTTTAAAACAATGTGGCGGAGCGATGCTGAACAGATTTAATTGAACCATGTTAATTACGTCCAGGAAATTTCCTATCAATTTCGGCCATTGAATGAAGGTGAAGCTTTGGATGATGGTGGAACTCACTTGATAGAAGCTGATGATTATCTTAATTCTTGCCAGTAACAAATCAGTTGTGCTCCTTCCACTTTGCTCATTCCTCTTCTTGTGTGCAAATGTGAGACCGAGAAGAACAATAACTACGACCAAAACTAAAACCACCTGGCCAATGAGCCATTCTCTGGTTGGGCATTTCTCACAGGACGACAATTGTTTGTAGTAACCTTTCTCACAAACTGCACACAGTGGACCCTTATACCCTTGCAAACATAACGAATCAATTCCACCGAGACAGGATGTTGGCATAGGGCAGGCGTAGGCTACGGGTAAAAAGCTGGTACTAAACTCACTGTGTTTACGGATATAGCTGTTGTTAACCGTTTCCAGGTTTGCTATAAAGTTAAGATAATCTTGACGTATTTGTTTGGATTTCCACTTCCAGTAGAACTTATGGTCAAGTGTCAGAGACTCGTTTCTGCAGCTGTAGCCGGTGGTGCAGGCATAACAATCACCAAAACGATGTGTACGATAGAAACCTTCCCTGCAATAACAGCCCCTGAATTCGGCTTTTTTCAAAGACTGTGTTCCTATGTAAACATAATAAAACAACAATTTTTGTTGTTAGTTGTGTTTGTTTTTTAGTTTGAATTCAAAGTAGAAATTAACTAGTTAGGACAAGCATATCGTATGTTAACATCTGCAACTCTATGGCAGTTGGAAAAACAAAGTATTCAGTTGAGAACAGCTCAGCAGTATTAGAAGTTGGCTTTTTCCGAATAATACTTGGTATATGATATAGATTCGAATCTCTGGACTGAATGAGTTGTTTTATTGAAAAGCGTTTTGGTTTCGGAATTGTGCGCTACTAATTCTGCTGATAATATTTTCTTAAGTATTGTCTTTGCATATCGGTACTAAAATGTCTTTTAGTGCCGCCAAAAGAGGGAAGATTCTGGGCAGGACAACCGCCAGGGTGTAATTAACATCTCAGATTTTCTCATTGGTCGTTTTTTAGTTTATGTAGAGGTTTTGAACGGCAGAGTTCGAGATCATGAGAAATTTGTATGTGAAATAAAAATGAAACTATTGCAGTTAGGAGTTTAGGAGATATTTCCTTGTTACGTAATTCTCACCCCAGAATGTTACCTCTAAAATGATGTTTATTAGTTGTTTTCGTCCTTCTGTTTAATATGAACGGGCATTGAGGTAAATGAAGAATTATATATTATGCCGGGGTAAACTAAATGTCTCCAGAGGCTGGAGAACTATTGTCTAACAAACAAAACTCTTAATTTGCATTTAAATTTCTAAATTTGATAACCACTTGGCATACCCTTTGGACACGCTCCACATTCGCTCAATGATTTTCCTGGTGCCTGGATGGGATGAACAAATCGCCCTTCAGGGCACTCTTTGCAACCAAGACCGTGAGATATTATTTTCCTTTCTGACAAAGAGTCTTGGTAGAAACCTCCTAAACAAGTCAAATTGAAACATAATGCGGATCTAATGAAGTAGAAATATATCTCATTAAGACGAGTCCAACCAAATCTATCCAGTTATAGTATCGCTTAATGATGTATCCGATTGTAAAATAAATCCCCAGCAGACAGATATTATAATACGAGCACGGTAAAATGTCAATACAATTACATGTAATCGTAGATTACAACAGTGCGTTCGAAAAGAACCCAGACATGCAATAATGTCGGCTGCACACGTATTAGCTTGTGTTAAATTGAACTTATCATGTTGTGCAATGAGACAAATTCATAGAGGTAACTATTAACCCTAGAAGGCATAAGGGGGGTGGGGTCAAAATACCCCCCCCCCCCCTTCTCGTGCCTTCGTGTAACTTTTTTTTCTTCATGCATTCTTGGGTTAACTGTTCTTGATATTGATACATTACCAATTGAAAACAGTATTATTCAGTTCCACAAATGTCATTTCGTCTTTCTTGAAGCCTCCGAGGGCAGCCAGTTCATTAATTGTTTTGTTTTGCCCCCAGGTCATTAGGCAGGTGCATTGGTCATTAGCATATCACTTGGTTTGTTTTCATCGAACACTTCGCCACCGACGTCGACTGCGTGTTTCACAGGACGAAAAAGGATGCATGCATGTTGATGTGCGGTTCCTTTTAGCTCGACGTTCAGGCCTTTTGTCTTCTCCCGTAAATAATTCACTGATCAAGTTCGATGTATTACATCTACAAACCTTTCTCCAATACATAATATTATTATTAATAATAATAATAATAATATTAATATTAATAATAATATTAATAATAATAATAATAATAATATTACTTTATCTGGAAAATTCCTTTCACCGCAGTAAACATCCATCTAACATATTTATAAAATGTAGTATTTACAGGAATTCGGGTATATTAGAATATGTGTAGATAAGACTCTTTACATTATT
>JANSTR010127405.1:0-11831 GCA_025434805.1 Antipathozoanthus remengesaui | reverse complement strand
TCGGTCAATACAGCACGGCCTCAGTTTGATATTTCCCGTAAAGACCTCACTCTCGGTTAATAAGTAGTTAATAAAGGTTACCGAACATAACATCGTTAGTAAAGTACAACAAAAGCTTTGGGACAGGCATATAAGAATTTTAAAAGGTATTACAATTAATATTATTAATCTAGTATAAAGATGATGCATTTTCATTACTTACCTGTTCTGGTTGTTTCGAACTCACCAAAGGCATCAAACACTCAAAATTGCCAAATGATGTGTTAAGAAGTCCTCATCGCCTTTCGCTATACATTTCCTATAAATAGGTTGGCAGTGGAAATCAATTAATTTTATTCTGATACTGTTAGGGGAAGAAGGACATTGCTAACGAAACGCAGCTTGGTTTTCCCAACGAGGTAAAAACTTTCCATACAAACATTGCAAAAATGAGACGGACCGTAACTGATCAAAACCTTCCGTTCTTTTCCGTTCCGTCTCCGTTTTACAGTGTTTGTATGGAAGAGTTCTTCCGTTCCTTTCGCCGCTCGTGAAAACCAAGCTATAGTGACCAGTACTGGACCGGACGGACACGACTGAACAACAAATATACAAATATGGCGGAGGTACAAATATTCATGGCGTAAGTAGGGATCCAGTGAATAACAATCAATCAGTTTATCTAAATATGTAGGACTTCTCTTAATCTCTAGGTACTAGGCACGCGGTGCACTTCTTCCACGCACGAGGTGTACTGGTTCCACGCATGAGGTGTACTGGTTTCACGCACAAGGTCCAGGCACGAGGTCTAAATTTGAAGTTATGACGTACACGTCTAATACAGGAGCTCAAAGTTAGAAGTTGAAGCGCGACGTGAAAATTATTCAAAGCACGAAGTCTAAACTTCAAGTACGAGATACAATTTTGAAATGAGGAACAAAATGGAAAAACGTGACGAAAAATTATGTGTACAGTCTCTATATTATTCATATTGCGAGTTGCATGTAGACAAGTCGGAGTTCTGATTGTAACTCAGAAATTTACCATATTTACTATTTACTTGAGTTTGAATCACCTCTCTAGTTGATCTAGTGCATACCTCGCGCCGATTTACTACAAACAACACAAGCTGTTGATCTTAAGGAGAAGATTAGTCCGAGATCATTTTATATCCATTTTATATCCATTTTATATTTTAATGTATGTACGTCAAGTGGATGTTTCTACAAACAACACAAGCTGTAGTCCTTAAGGAAACGGTTACTCTGGGATTATTATACATCCAAGATTGCACAATACCGAATACATTCGTGGTGGATAAAACAAAAAGAGTACTCAACTACTATATGAAAAGACAAAAGACCTTGCTGTTTTCCTATAAATTCATAAACATGCACGATGCCTTATTCGTTAAACTGTTCAATTTGGTTCATTAGAAGGGTAGATTCTCAACTGAGGCGAACTACATTCAATTTCTGAAGACTTAACTTACTAAATGTTCGGGCTTCAGTTCCAGACTTCGGCTTACCAACTTGTTTCACATTATTAATCAATTCATATACGTACGTCTCGTGGATGTTTCTACAAACAACACAGCTGTAGTCCTTAGGGAAAAGGTTAGTCCGGGATTATTAACATCCAAGATTGAACTAGACGGAATACATTTACAGCAGATAAAACAAAAAGACTGCACTCTTTTTTTAAGAAGAACAAACTTAATAAGAACACTGAGGCTGAAATCGCTCGAAAAATAAGAACAATATAAAAACAATCTGAGGCTGAAGTTGTTTTTAATAAAAAATGATAAAAATAAAAAGGAATAAATATTAAGTAAAAGGAACATCCACAGCGCTAATATAAACCATGTTCTGTAAACCTCACCCGTTTAAAACAATTAATTAAACCCGATTGTTTATTTATGGTTTAGGCACTCTGCAGGTCAGGTGCCCTACAGTGCACGTAGTATCACGACATATGAAGTTGGTTAACCCCATCGGAGAACATAGAAAATTGGACCTTTAAGAACAAAATAAAAACATTTTGAGCCTGAAATGGCCGAAAAATATGAACATCGAGCCTGAGGTAAATTTTACTGGTTCTTAATAAAAAAAAGAGTATAGTAGATGAAAAGACAAAAACCTTGCTGTTCTCTAATAAATGCATAACATAGGTAGTTTTTAATTCAGTTAATGGACCTGTTTTACAATAGTTTAATGCTGAATCGATTTCCTGGTTTAGAATCACTTAAGCAACAAGTCATCCTACTGCTGACAAACTTTCAAGATAACATGTCATATAAAAGGTCTGAAAAGTATCAGAGTCTGAACGACTCCGACTCTGGTACGAAATTTAAAATGAACCAGAGCTTTACGCAGTATCTCTAAAGAATCCAATTATGTTGTTCAAAAAATCTTTTAAACTCTCAAAGACATTCTCGTTTGAGCAAAACTGTAAAATATGCTTTTTAAGAAAAATAAATTACTTATATTCATCAGAACGCGTCTCGCATTTATTCGCCAAGTTAACAGCTATCAATATGAACACTACGTTCGAAAATATCCATCTTACTAGCTGGGTTACTTTACCCTATCTGACCAGGGCTTTTTTGGCTCCTCACAGCCCAAAGTGCCCCCCCCCCCTTCCACACACCATAAGTTTTTTTGTTATTGGGCGTATGGTGATGAAACTTAGCAAACTTCTTACAAACTCTACCTATTGATGGGGTTTTGATGCGTTAATTGGCTATGACGTCATAATGACGTCATAAAATACGGTGTTTTGGTGTAACTTTTTATTTACTTATGGTGGAACGCTCTTTTCGAAATATAGAGACACAAGCCAACCAAGCTTAATTACAAGGAAATTTAAGCTAATCGCTAATAGTCAAAAAGTTGATATACGATGTGGGATAGATTATTCAACTTTTGACGTTTGGGAATGCTGTCTTCTGACTGGCGGATTCAAATTTTCGCGTTGGTAGGTGGTAGTGGATTGAGGGAGGCTAGGGGTGGGTGGGGCGAAACCCAAAGTCAGGGAGGAGTGGGTGCGGAGAATCATCGGTCAGGGGGTCAAAAAAATTAAAATTAAATTAATTAAATGAAACATTATAAAATAGTTAAATCGCACATTGGACCAGGTTTTTTCTGTTAAACAAAATTTATTTACAATTTTATTTACATGTCATCATGGTTCAAACTTCATTTCTGGACCAGTAGGGAAACCATCACATTTTTTCAAAGTTCGCTGATGTAAGGAAAGAAAGTCCTCATACTCTTTGATATCCATAAGGGTTGCTCAGAGCGGTATCTGGGTCCACGACGCGTTTGTTAAAAGCCAAACGATAGTCTTTGCCTGTGGATTTGGTGTGGAAACTGTAATTCTTGGCCTGACGCTGAATGGTGTGGGACTGGGTGACACAGTTGGTACAATTCTTCTAGCACATTTTGACGTAGTACTGTGTAGTTGAGTTGGGCGCTGCCATGGCAATTGAGGAGCAAGCCGCATACTTTGCACACCGTCTTGTCACGACTGGTCTTGTAGCCATAGTTCTTGGGCCTAGCCGGACAGAACCCGACAAAACAGAACTCTTTCCAAAAAATCCAGACAGGGACGTGAGGGGGTCATAGTAGTCATCCTCGTGCAGGATTCTAAGCAGTTTGGGACCACGACCATAAGCAAAGCAATCATAGGCCCGATTGGCGTCGACCACCACCAAAGAGTACTCGGACAAAGCAAGGGCAAACTATTACAGCCCATCGCCGCCACAGGGACCAGACCTGACCCCTGAGGTCTCATGTAGTTGGAGGGCAGTTTCCAACTGTACGTGTCGATCCTGTTAAAAGGTTTTAACTTTTCTCTGAGAATCCTCACTGGAGATTAGCATTCTACTCAGATTTTCTAGTAATCGAGCCACCCTCCCTTCGTCGTGTCGCTATTCCCTAACTGTGAGGCTACATCATTCATAAGCTTGATGAAAACGATCAGAAGCCAGATGAAAACAGAGCCTATCTCGATCATCGATACTCTAGTCTTCCAATACCTGTCCCATGGCCGTTCTTAGCCCCTGCACTAACCGGGCCGCAAAATCTGCATTGGTTACGGTGATCGACGACGGGCTCTAACCGAGAATGAAAACGACGCCGAGAAGGGCCAGCCAGAGCCACGTCGCCACCACCTTGTTGTTGTGGTTCTTCTAAAGCATGATGGAATTCTTCGTCATCATCTTCATTTGCCAACACTGCATCCATATTTTGCCAAAACTGTTCTTTGCTCATCTCTTCTTTCTTGCTTTCTTCTTCTGTCGTATCGACTCAGCAATGTCGAGCAGGGATCAAGGATCACAATTTTATAGAATTTCTAAACCAATCCGCATAAACGATGACCTCGTCACGAACCAATCCGTATCCAGAGTTATTTCGGGAGCGTGACGTTGAGGTGGAGAGCGTGACAGGGAATGGGATATCATCTCAAAATAGACTCCACTCACGTGATTCGCTCTGCTTAGCTCCGATTGGTGCATAAAAGGCAGCCAGTAGGTTAGTTTCGGTACCCAACAGTTTGTTGACCCAAGCGAAAAAAAAGAATACATAAGAGAAGAAGTGAAGAAATTGCAGAAAGGGTATTTGAAGAATTGGAAGAAGGATGGAGAAGAGTAGAGGAAGACACAGATGAATTTGAAAGGATGGTGGAAGTGTGGGGAAGAGACGGAAGAAGAGACTTGTGAAGAGGTAGAATGTGGTGAAGCAGACAGTGGAGAAGAAGGAAGTTGCAGGAAGAGATGGGAGGAGAATCAATGAAAAAGAGAAGAGGAGAAGAAAGAAAAGAGGTGAAAAGGAGAAGAGTGGAGGAGGAGGAGAAAGAAAAGATGGCAAGTTATTGGTATTGGCTCTCCCCGGAGCTCCAGGTCCATGTAGAACGGATGGCAGTACAAGCCCATATTCAGGATAGATTGGACCTGGGGTTCCGGGAGGTCCACCAACAGAGGAAGGCCTCTCGAGATGTCGCTTACATGGCACCGTAAGTTGGATTTCTTGTTTTTTCCTCCATTTGGTTAAAAAATGACCTGTCATTTTTTCTTTTGTTTGTAGTGGATGCTACCTTTGACCTGGTGCTTTTATACCGTTAATTATTTTAAACATCGTCGCCTTGGTTCTTTCCCTTTCAGATCCTAGGCGACACAGTAATTTGTTTTGAGGAAGAGGGTCATTCTCAAATGGAATTAGATTGGGTAGATGCTCTATTCCGTGTGTTTGATTAATCTACCCTTTCATGACAATGCCTAGAGCAAAAAGGAAAGGTCATCCTTCCCGACATGAGGGGTGGGACTTTTTAAATATAAAAAACATGATGTAGGATGTATGATACTTTGTTTTTTTTATTTTTCTAGTTATTATATTATACCCATGCGTGCCTAATAGATAGGGACTGAAAAACCATAAAACGTCATTTGCATTTACGGATAACATTGAGCAGTGAACGTTTACTGCAAGGACATACCGTCTAGAAAATTGAGTCTAGGTCTCTCCTTTCTCCTCTGTCATTGGACTTTATTTCGTTATGCTCTAAATGGTCTATCTTGAGGGTCACCACTACTTTGGTTTTCATTTGTAGAAAGTCTGTTATTGCTGGAGGACTGAACAGGGTCACCTAATTTTCGATGGGAGTCTGTTATTGAATTTTACTTAGCTAGCCTCTGTCCATCTTGAGAGTGAAACTACTTTGTTTTTGATTTGTAGATCTTGAGGAAAATAAATTGCTCTAGATCTTGAGGGCCAAAGAAAAAGGTTTCTGCTTAGTATCTGGAATTCCCCAGCGCCACTCTTTCCCGAATCGTTATTCATTTGGATGTGGTCTAATCATGTTTAGATTCAAAAAAGTCTTTTGGATACATCAATAATGCCTGGCTCAATTGGTGTCCCTGTGGATGTGGTGTACTCCTCTATAGATGAACCACAACCCCTTTCGTCTTGGTCAATAATATAATGTCCAACTCTTTTCTTCCTAGATCTAATTGGACCGGGGAAAATGTGATTGTAAAAAAATGTATAATCACCGCCATTTTGAAATAGGTTTTTGTCCTTGTCAATGTGGTTTGTTTACTTGTATATTAATCAGAACAGTATTTTAACTTGTTTTCTTTTTTTTTCCATAGCCTTTATCTCAAGATGAAGATTGTTTTTGTGTGGTGGATCTTCCGACCCTGCATTATCATACTTGGTTTGAGACTATCTTATGCCCCTGCGGTTGTGAACAGCTAGGTTAGAAAACAGAATAAAGAAAAGAAAAGAAAAAAGACGAAAAAAGAAAACAAAGTATTCAATAAAAAAGAGTTAAACACCTGCAACTCTGATTCGTTTGAGTGTTGAGACGGGGACGAGCAGTGTTGTTGCACCGAACAATACATGAATCCCTCCCTTGTTCCTGTGGATGCGGTAAGGTGTCGAACTGGGCTGTGAGATTCTCTTGCTCTATTTTCGTTTTACTTAGATCTTGACGCAATGGGTGAAGTGTCGGTGCTCGACCTTCTTCTATTGGCATCAGTTGTTTGCTGAGGACCCTTGTGAATGCTGTCCAAGACACTATTATGTCAGAGCAAACCCCTTTCACAGAGTGTAGAAAATAAAACCCTATTTTCTTTTCTTCTTCTTAGATCTTGACCAAATGTTTGGAGTGTGGTTGCTCGACCTGCTTTTATTTGCATCGCTTCTATTCTAAGAACTACTGTCCACATGGATGCAACTTAAGACACTATTATGTCAAAGCGAAAGTCTTACACTAAAGTGCAAAACCCTATTTATTTGTAGTGGTGGCCTCGAGAGAGACCGGCGTGTCTGGCGACACGTTTGGAGCGAAAGGTGTCTTTCCTAGAGGCCTGGTTTACCACACCCTGATTTCTCACGACCTGAATTGGTGTTTGGTGCGACGGCTGCCTTTTCATGACTCGCGGTTCACCCTCCACCCTGGACAAAGACACCATGGAACGGCTCAGTTGTGTATTTTGTTCTTTCTTCAGGCTGTTGATCTATACTTTGTAGATCGCGTTTCTACACTTAGCACCTACGCTTCCTCGTCTACTTTCCTGGCACGACATTGACCACTACACCGGTCCTCGTGGCTACAGACCGAATCAGATGGCATTTCCTTACCATCATTATGTGGACTTGGTGTTTTATCATTCTACGCTGGTCCACCTGAGGGTCTACGAGAAAGTGAAGCCCAGATGGATTCCCGGCGAACACCGTACGAGTGGTATAACTCTTCACGTCCTGGACGAGTTGCTCTGAACTCTATTTTTCCTTTCCCCATAGATCATTGCCGGCATCGTAACACCTCATATTGGAAATGCACACGGATTGGGTTTCCCCACTGTTGCGGTTATGGGCAATTTCCACACTTCTACTCAGACCCGGTGCATCATCACCACTATAATCATCTCAGCTTTCAAAAACAGTGTCTGACTACCCTGATAAGCCCACAAATCCTCTCCTCTTGGTGATTCTTTCTAGATTGTGGTCTACCCTGAGGAATCTCCGACGTGGTCCGGTGCCCAAGTCATGTTTAGATACTGTTACCTCCACGGTATCTATCCGGTCTGGTGCACCATCATCACTTTTGTCATTTGGCCATCCACCAAGGGGAGGTTCATCACAGGTTCCGATTCTGTTTCTACAGTTAATTTGGAAATGGAAGGAGGATTGGCCTCCTTTGACCTGTGATCTGGATACCTTTTGCTGTTCCCATGGTTTTGCCTATTGTACCACCTGGCACTATAGTAGGAAGACAGAGTCTCTTTCTATATCTCTTTCTAAATCATTCTCCACTCAGTCGAGGGCACTCTCCCCTGTGAGGAGCCCAGGTGTTATGCACACGTGTACTGGCCCCACCAAGAGTACCATTCCAAGATCTATCATAGTCACTATTCTCACGTAATCTATTTGCAATGTTGCCTTTGTTGAAGGACATCTTTGAGGTCTTGTCTTTTTCGTTTTTGATAGATCCTCCTCGAACCGCTCCAGCTCAATACATGGTTGCCTTGGGACTCAAAGAAAGAAAAATCACCATGTCCCCTGACATCCTTTTGCTGTCCCTACGGGTAAGATGTACGGGACCTATAATTAAGACATCACCATTACTACGAGGTGTGTTTGGTCCCCGTCACACTTATTGGAGGTTATGTTGTTCTCTTCTCCTCCTCCTCGATTCCAAGTTCGATTCCAATTCTATCAAGGTTTTCGCATAGGTCGTATAAGCTAATCGATTTATTTGCACCAAGGTACCCCATTGTCGAAATTCGAGCCATCCTTTGACAAAGGTGCCTTCCGCCGCTAACCCCACCACTACAAGACTGTTTTGCAAGACCGGCCCAACAATCAACCCCAATGCCATGATAACAAGGGTGATCCCATTCCACCTCAGTCGAGCCCGTTTGAAATGCGTAAATTGACAGTGATGACACCACCAAAGACAATGATAATACGCATACCACAAATTCAAACGAGAGAGGGTCGGGCTTCCATCCATTTGATCCTCCAACAACGAGATGGACGTCACCAGGTGTGGCGGGTGTACACACTCGGAGGACGGCCGTCTTTATAGACAGTGGTGATGGTGTTGACATGTGTCACGGCTTTGATTGATCGGTTTTGATACATTGTTGTTGATCTTGAGTCAACAAATCAATTTACCATCGTAACTCCTCTTGATTCAAACGTCGATCACTGGCGCGTGTGCACGAATACTCGGGCGACGGATTTCGTCGTGGTGGATGTGGTGGGCGAATGGCCGACCGACTGGGGAACTGCCTTCCAACACCCATTGGACGGTGCGTCCGTCATCCAAGGCTTTCAAATCGACGAGGGGATCTGTCTCATCAAACAAATGTGCGTCCATTTTCACCACGACGACGACGAGTGAAGGTGCGTGTCCATCCTTCCCCTTTTAACATATCCGCCAACAGACGGTACCAATCATCAGAGGCCGGATGCAAATCCAACATCAAGTAGCCGAAAGGACGTTGTTGTTACGTCTTCGTACACGTCGAGGATGTTGCACCAATGAGTGGGAAACGCTTGCATCATCAGATACTAATAGTTATTTGTCATTGATGACAAGGATATTTAGTTGTTTTCAGGAATATACACGAGTTTGTATTCCTATACCTATCAACGTTCATGTAAACAGTTTGTCTCTTTACTTTGGACATTTCATATCGATCTGACAGGAGTATGTCATATGACAATCCAGTCCGGTATTTCAAGTTTGTTTTCAGGCTGTTGGCCAATGTATGTTATCTTATTCATTGACTTGGAACACTACTGCTTGCTTGGTAGACTCGCTTGAAACGCTCTTAACTTGCATATGCCCATTTGTACACACAGCACAACTGAATAGGACATTCATTTGTTGGATATTAAAGTACAGTCATTCAATTTAGATTATACTGAATTGTACAAAAAACGAGAAGGGACATAAAATTTCTGAGATGATATATTTCCGAGGTCATATAAAATTTCCGAGATCACGCCTCGGCCTTGTTGAAGTCCGATGAAATCTGAAAACTATAAAACAAGGCAAAAACGTTAAAATCGATCGAGCGGGCCACCCCTCGATTCGTCGTACAACGTCCAAAAATCATTAAAAAAACGTGAATGGATTTTACAGAAAATAGCAAATTTTACAAAACTTCATGTGATCTTTAAGTACAGGACACCAAATCATTTTGAGCGACAAGGAATTCGTCGTGAGTAGAGAAGAACGACCTCATTTCGTGGACTCACGACTCGTGCTTTTGGCCGCCATGCATGTCGGTAGAACAACAGCTTCAAATCCTCGAAACTCTCGACGGACATTCCCACACAATTCAACTTAATGAGATCTCTAAGTACAGGGCATAAAGTTATTTCTATCGACAAGAATTAGGCCGCAAATCGAGAAGAGGCTTCTCCTTGCGAACACTCTCTGTTCCGTCCGCCATCTTGGATCGAAGATTAGCATGAATTATGTGATCTCGGAAGTTTTATATGATCTCAGGAATTTTATATAACATCTGAAAGAACAAACTGTCGTATTTGACAAAAAAATCCAACTGACTTGCTTATTTTTGTACTAATATAATCAATTTGTTGTTTCCAGGAGAGATGATTGTCAATCAATATGTCGAGGTATTTACCATATTCTTTATTTTCTAGATTGAGGTGTTCTCCTGTCGCATTATCAAAAACTTTAATCCTTACTGGAAGTTATTTTTTTCTGGTGTGGTCGGAAAATAATAAAGTTTGATTTTTTGGTATTCAAAGTTAGTTTATTGGCACGGAGCCAGTCACACAATTTTATTAATCTATTATTAACTGTTGACTCAAGAATTTTAAATCTTTACTTGCGAATTTCAATTCGGTGGCGGCTTTAATAATGTCGTTAATGTACAAAAGGAAAAGTAGGGGACCAATAACAGTGCCTTGAGGAACACCATACACAAAACACATACTGCTTCGCTACCATCACTCTGGCGTAGGAAAATTCTGGAGTTTTTTATCCAACAGTATTTGTAGTCATGCTCTTGCTGAACTCCTTGCATCTGTTGAAGGGATCTTGTTTCCTAGGAGTTAAGTGCTCATAAATCATCTTTGATTTGGTTTGCCAAATTTGATCTTTTACCAGGTGAGGCTGATAATAACTTTATCGTGGTTGATGATACTTTTCTGTTTTCAAAACTAAATTGCTCCTAATCAATGCAATCGATTGTCATGTTTATTAAGGTATAATAAAAACTTTGAGACCTACGTTGTCATATCCAAGTGAAATTCACTTTCTTACCAATTAGTGATATAAATTAACTCAAGAATACATAAATATATTTTCGAGGAAGAATAACTTAAAAGCTAAACAATAGTTAAATATCTCCATGTTATTGTATGGCAACAAATCTAATACACAACAAACAAAAGGCGTGGCTGACATGAAAAAATAATAAATAAATGATGAAACAAAGCCAAAACGTAAAGCCAGAGGAGTCTCCACTCAATTGCTATTATTGGTGAACTTTTGAAATTTTCCTTTTCTTGTATTTTCAAAGAGTTGGAGGAGAGAAATTTGTATTCCAATCCAAACTATTCCAGCACTTTGACTATGTTGCAGTGAAATATATGTTAAATTTCCCGTAACTAGTTCTTTATCAGGCCGGGCCATAGGTAGCAATTTTGGTGAGGGAGGGGTGACTCACTTCTCTATCTTTACATTTCTTTCCTTGTTGTCTACTTTGCATCGGATGGGGGCAGTTGCTCCCTCTTGCTCCTCGACTCCCACTCCCTACAGCCCGATACAATACGATAGTCTTTGAGGATAGTCTCGTATTGTAACAGTCCCAGTATGTGGTATGTGTAAAGTTAATTTAGTCTTCATAATATTTATTTAACAGGAGAACAAGCAGCAAAGTATTTACTTAGAAGTTCTTGCTTCAGATAATATACACTTATTGGATTCTTCCAAACCCGGCCAATTTGGAAAGATATTTAAGCCGAGCTATAGCTGAGCTATACAGGCCCGAAGCTGAAAAGTGTCCTAAAAGTAAACATTTGCCCGATTACAAACACTAACTTTGACTTTCGTTCCACAAAACAACGCTGAGTTGGCCTTGATTCAGTCGAAGAACAAAAATCACTACAAACACTGCCAATACAAGAGTAAAATAAAATTACATCGCGTGAACGGCAAATGTTCGAGAAACCGTCACGCCGAATCCCCAACACCAGATCTCGTGCAAACAGTCCAATAGTTTATTAGTTTATGGTTATAATTACAGTGCTGTACAAATACCCCAATTAATTCCTTCTGAGCGATAGCCCTAGTAAGGAAAT
>JANSTR010127294.1:0-11832 GCA_025434805.1 Antipathozoanthus remengesaui | reverse complement strand
TCAATGCGTCGAGGACGAAGTTTGATATTTTTCGTAAAGACCGAACGTTCGAGGTTAATAAGTATTTTATTATATGGACTTTATTTAAAATTTGCAAGAGGTAATCTTTTACTTTTCACATTCGGGTATGCGTGCGCGTAGGTCATTAACAATAAATCTGTAATGCCCGTGGACATTACGGGAAACACAGACCTATCAAGAACCAATCAGAGCGCGCGTACTATTGTGGCCATATAATAAGAAACGATAATTGCCATGCTGCAACAAAACTGTACACAAATGTGTTAAATGTACTATGTCACTTGTCACGAATACAACTAAAAACATTAGAAATTATCATACAACGCAGAAATAATGTACAGTTCCAAGACATTGTCGAGGTGAAACGCATATCGTGGATTTTTTAGCAAAAACAGTAGTATACCTCCACCGCCATCTCCTGTACCAGATCCGCCGGTGACAGAGATTTCACCGTGCCCCGTCATGTTGGTTGTTTTGATCAATATACTCCCACCGCTGCCTCCACCAGCATTGGTCCCTCCGGCATTCGTTCCACGAGCAGATAACAAGCCGTTGAGCTGCAAGCGCTGGCCAACTTGCCAGAGAAGAACTCCCCCACCTGATCCCCCTGTGCCTTGTCCATTGCCGCCGCCACTACCAAACTGCCGAGGAGTGTACACGGAGCCATACGGAAGTCCTCCCTCGGACGAGCTCGTTTTGCCGCCCTCTCCCCCATGTCCTGCTCCGGTGCCGACATTAACTGTTGTTTTGCCTCGACCGGGTCCCTCCTCGGGCTTGTATCCAGTACCATCCAGCGTCACGTGACCCGCGCTCTCAATCCATGCAAAAGCAGACATAATTGAACCATGGTTTACTTTCATCAGTCCTTGATACTTAATCCTGAGTTCGGCAGATCGTAAAGTCAAGTCGTAGCTCACGCGAGAAAAGACAATCTGTGAGCTACGTTCAACAGTCACAGTCCCGAAAGAAAAGTTCCCTTTCTTGTCAATTTCCACGTACTGTCGGTTTTCAACACGTGCAGTTTCTGCCGTAGAAGAAAACTCTATAGCACCTCCGCTTGCAATAATGAGATCATGTACTCCAGTGACTCGGCCTTCGATGAAACTACGAGTGCCATAGATGTTGACAACCGATGGGAAAACGATTTCCGCTCCTTCGTCAACCTAAAAGGACAAAAAAATTACTTCCATAATAGTTTAAATGTTTTGCATCTTTGAATTCCATTGTCAAATTTACAACAGTTTTATTGTTCTTCATTAATTCGCTCGTGCAACAACAAAATTACCTGTAAAAGTACCAAAGATCACTTAAAGGGCGAAACAATCTATATTCTGAGATTATATTTAATGCTAAACATTACTCGCTAACTTTCACTGACAACGAATAAAATTTGGACAGCAGATTGTTCAATCATGAAACAAGAATTTATTAAATAAATTTTCTCAGTCTAAACACAAACCTTGAAGCTGCACGGTGCTGTAGTTTCATTAGATGTTGATTCTACAACCTCGACGTAGATTGTCTGGTTCCGTCGCAAGTGAAACCTCCCGGTGCCGTCTCCAATAAAGCGATGCACAATAGCTGTAATGTTGGGACTGGCGGGCGGGTGGTTTATCTGTAAGTTAGCGTCTCTAGTCAAGAACACTTCGTTGAATTCATAGTAAGTGAATTTGTTTTCAAGCAGCATCGAGTTCCACTCGGACTTCCTGTTATTATTGTCAACTTCTAAGTAACGATGATTAGCCACAGTAAATGTCCGGTTTGTGCTCCTGTCGTATTTGAGTTCAGCGTACTGCGGTCCACGAGCGTTTTCTTCAACGTACACTGTTCCCGCCGCGGCGTTAGATTTTCCTAAACCTCCGTAAGCTTTGTAGACACCTGAATATTTGTGTCGAAAACGCACACGAATGGAGATGCGGCCTCCAGAGCCTCCAGAGCACAGAGGTCCAGAACAGTCGCCTCCCTGAACATTGATCTCACCGTAGCCAGTTATGTTGGTGGTCTCAATCATAATGCTACCACCGCTTCCACCGCCAGCATTTGTGCCTGACCCATTTTTACCTCGCAATGTCACAAGTCCATCAAGTTCGAGCTCTTGTCCAACTTTCCAGAGCAGCATGCCGCCCCCTGCACCCCCGTTACCCTGTCCGTGTCCACCCCCACTGCCTAGATGAAGAGGACGGTACACGGACCCATAAGGCACACCTCCCAGCTGTTTTCGTTGGCTGCTTCCTCCTTGACCACCATGTCCTGCACCGGACCCGACGCCATCCAACGTGTTTCCACGTCCAATACCAGCTTCCCCGGGGTGTCCTGTACCGTCAAGAACAAGTCGCCCTCGACTCTCGACCCAAGCCCAAGTAGAGTGGATCTCTCCATGATTGATATTCACAAGAGAGTTGTATTTGATTCTTAAAATGACGGCTGTAAAGATTAACGTTTCGTTTATTCGTGAGAACTCAATCTTTGAGCCTTTCTGAACGTACATTTCTGGGAAAGTGATATTTCCAGGAGTGGTCAGGAAGGTAAAGATGCCGTTCTCTAGAATTCCAGTCTGTGTTGTTGAAGCAAAGACAACATCAGCGCCCTCGGCGACAATCAGTTGGTGCACCCCCACTACTCGACCTTCGAATGTGCACCGAGTGCCCAGCAGGGTAAGACTGGAAGGATAGACAATCTCTGCACCGCTATCAAGCTTGTAGCTAACTGGAGCCACTGTGTAACCCTTCTTGGACTCCACCACTTCTACATGCATCTTTTGACCCGACCGAAGGTGAACAAGGCCCGTGCGGTCTCCTGTAAACCTATGCACTACAAACGCCGCCTTGCTGCCATGGAGATGCAGAAGGGCGTGATTCTTCATCTCAAGCTCGTCTACTTCGTAGTAAGATCTATTCTCATTAATAATAATTGTCGGTATGTCTGGGTTGCGGTTAGCGTTGTCGATGGCGAGCTTTCTGAAGCCGACGCCGAACATGGTGGTGTTACCAGCTCCCTTCACCATCGGTCTGTGCGACAAGCCTTGGTTTGTATCAGTGTAGTAAACAGTACCCGCCGCGCCTGCCTTGTTACCAGTCCCTCCAAAGGCGGCGTATAACCCTAAATATTAGGAACAACAATCAAGCAGTCAACACGTTTACAACCCAAGTTGGCTTAAATAAAAAACTACATGGATGGAGTAGGTTATCACCTGTGAAGTTTGCTCGGAGTAATTATAGAAAATATGCAGAAATGTGTACGTGATGGATCTATCACTGGGCAAGATATGCACACCTTGTCTTTAAATTGGCAGAGTTAAAATATAGAATACCTAAATTCGTTTTAGGCGGCATAGGTATAGAGAAAGGGAACCATAATAGCTAAATGTCAAAGAACGTCTGAACATCCGACAGTATGTTCTAATCTTTTAATTTTTGTTAATATTTTAATGATCACTTTTATTGTTACTGTCACAGCACACTGTCGCTACTCTTCGCACGCCTCGAGAAGCTATTCATCTCAAAATATTCAGTATTTTCTTACCCAAGTCGTAATATCAATATTCAACATAAGGCGAATATTTTGTCAATAAACCCCCTTTGGGCGGCTGGTTCTGCCCGCAGGTGAGATGCTATTGAACTCACGACATTCGGTATTATAGCCCTAACCATTCTACCAGTGGCCAACACAAAGTAATACGTTTTTAACGGCAAAACAAGAATCAACTACACAAGGGATTAAAACTTTGTCATACATGATTAGTTGAAATCAAAGATAATTAATTCTTAATCAATACGCAACGGCATATTTCTGTTAAAACAAGTACAACGCTCGATCTTGTTTTCTATGAGTTAACTCGTTTCTAAGTGCATACCGAAAACGCTAGCTGGTCTTATAGAATAAAACAACATAAATGGCATAATACGTCTCAGTGTAATATTTTGTGGTACATTTTACACTAACGAACCTGCATATTCACGTAACCAGGCAACGTGAACGGATATGCGACCACCAGCACCACCTCCACCATTGCCATGACCGTTCCCCCCGTTAGCAGTCACTCGACCGTGACCAGAGAACAGCGTGGTCTCAATGAGGACACTACCGCCGCTCCCGCCGCCGCCGTTACTGCTTCCGGAGAAGCCGTCGTTCTCTATGGAGCCGTCCAAATGGATTGCGCGACCAACAACAATCTGACAAAAATTTCAATCCGAAATTTTTAGTTAAAATGGTATATATTTGTAACTTCTGATTATCTTTATGCAAGAACAGTTTTGTTCTGTCAGTGAACTGACTGTTGTTAATTCCCGTCGATATAGCGAAGAATGCACGTTTGAAGTACTGACTGATTTTGTTCGCAGTACAAGCAATGATTAGCGCCATTGCAATACAAAGATAAGTACACATACTGTAGAAATGTGTGTGGATCGTAGATTTCTGCCACTTAACCTTTTCACTCCCAGAAGTGCCAAAATGATGAGTTTTGAAATTCTCATTACATTTTTCATATATTTCTATTAATAGGTTGGGAGAATTTTATCTTTGATCTTAGATAGTTTGTGATGGATGATCAATTTTCATATTCTCTACACCAATCAACTTATTTTATATTGATACTGTGAGGAGAAGATAGATGTTGGTGGGAGTGACCATTGTGGCCATGGGAGTAAAAGGGTTAAACATAAGAGTCCACCAATTTCAGCTTTATAAGAATTTTCCTTTCTTTCCAACAACTCTACATTATTTCAATGTTATAGTAATCGCAATACTTATTCTTCTGATGTTCCCTAACGTGACACTAATCTAATTTCGATTCCTTTCCAAACTGGTACTCATGTGAACTATTCTTCAAACAACCTTGGTTTCGAAATATACAGAGAAGTATATGTAGGCATATAACAGAAAAGGTCTCCTGAAGAAATCCTGTGTTCTGATAGCCACAAATAATGTTTCTCTTAAAACGTTCAAAATTCCCTTGCTTTTTATCTTGATTCGGTAAATGTTTCGCAAAATCAGAGACGAGGAATGGCACTTTAAAATTGGTTCTTTTGAATTTGTTTCTGAAATCTTCGATCAGTTTTGCGTTGATTTAGTGACGAATAAATGCAATTTCACTACATACTCCTGCCTGCAACAGTTAGGGAAAAAAGAGAGTTTTTAAAAGTCAACTAATACCGGATTAATTGTGGTAGTCAGAACGACTAATCTCGTAGGCAGACTGGTGTAAAGTCGGTTTGCTGTTGGTGGCTGTGTGGAGGTTGGCGAGCGCTCGTGTAAAAGAGCGAGCGAAACCGAAGCTAAGGCAACTCCACCCACTTCTCTTATCCACTATCTTGTGTCGAGAAAGACTTTTTAGCTGCAACTAACCTCAACTTACTGTTTTAATTTGATTGCAAATACTAGAAATGGCGTGATGGAGGTGTTAGGTAATCAAGGACGCCTGCATAATGTTTTGTTGAAGGTGTCAGAGATAGTTTGAGTGAAAGTAGATACGGCCAGAGATCATCTCTTTAGAGCAGACCTCAAACTGAAAAGCACAACTCTGAGCCGCGTACTTGCTTCAAGCCGGATCACAAAATATTACATTAAATGGCGAAATAAGCATTGCCATAACAAACGACGTGTCAGATTAAGATCTGATGTACTACGGGATCCTCCTTTTCTGTTATTTCCCTAGATATACTTGACGTTTTCAAAACTTATCGCAAGAACCTCTTCTGTACTTTAACCGAAAGTCTCGACAATAACATACTCCCTGGGCTGCTGACCATAACAACTATAAAACCGGTTTCTACATACATAAACAACCTGATATAACGACGATTAGATCAAAGCTTTTGAAGTATTCGTTCTATGAAATCCGAATACAGATACCAAAAGTACCTTTATCGTGCTCCCGCCGGCTCCCCCTCCTTTATCATCGGTACCGTGTCCACCACCATTGCCCGGGTGTACTGGGCTAATAAACGAGCCATACCCAACACCACCGGGTGCCGTGCTACTTGACCCACCACGACCACCGTGCCCAGCCCCTGATCCTGCACTCCTAACACTTGAACCCGCCCCAAGGCCACTTCCTGCCTTTGGTCCTCGGCCGGAAGATATCACACTTGAACCACCCTCCAAATGGGCCTCCTTTACAGAAATAAACATAGATTCCGCTGATAAGATTGATTGCCGTCTCATCAAAAGTATGTCTGTTCCCAGTTCCATTCGATTTGAGAAGAGGATCTTTGAACTTGCTTCCACATTAACCACACCAAAAGTCAGCTGTCCATCAATTGGTGTGGAAACATAGCTGCGGTTCTGAATAAGAGCATTGCTTGCGTTGTCTCCCACCTGCATAACTCTGTTTTCTGTCAGGGTCAAGTTCGATACACCAGTTAGTCGTCCAGCGAGGGCAAAGGTGGGGTTTTTGTTCCCGGATATGTGAAAATCGGAAACCACAACAAGTTCTGCCCTGTAATCCACCCTAAAGTTTACCCTCGGAAAGGATCGTCTCTGAGTCGCTTCCTGGTACTCAATGTAAAAGATTTGTCCTGGCTGCACATGAAGCAAAGACGAACCATCGCCAAGCACACTGAGAACGGAGAGAGAAGGTTTCTTGCTTTGGCCATAGTTTGCAATTTGAAAAATAGCCTAGAAAGACAACAATGGATGTGATAAAAGTCATCGCCAATTTGCAGAATAAATACATTCTATTGAGGAAAGATAAACTATGCACCTATTCATTTGAACAATGCTAAGGGAACCTGTACCGCAAAATAGAAATTGTACAAGACATTGCTACTGAGCCGAGCATGTTACTAAGATCAGTAGTGGTACCTAGGTGTACCAAATCCTTATCTTGACACAGCTTTTGTGTGTACAGCTAGAGGAATTGGTACATCACTGAAAATATTTTATTCGGTTTGCTTACTGAGGCTCTGTTATATTCCCCTCCCTGGTTACAATCCCCAACCCAAATAGAACCCCTTACTCAGTCATAATCCAGGTTATAGCCCCTTCCCGGTTATAACCTCCTCCTCAGTTATAACCCCCTCCACAGTTATAACCCCCTCCTCAGTTATAACCCACTTCTCACTTACAATCTCCTCCTCAGTTATAACCCCCTCCTCAATTATAACCCCCTCCTCAGTTATAACCTACTCCTCACTTACAATCCCCTTCTCAGTTATAACTGCACCTCAGTTATAACCTTGTCATCAGTTATAACTCCCTCCTCACTTATAATCCCCTCTTCAGTTATTACCCCCTCATCAGTTATAACCCCCTCCTCACTTATAATCCCCTCTTCAGTTATAATCCCCTCCTCAGTTATATCCCACTCCTCACTTACAATCTCCTCCTCAATTATAACCCTCTCCTCAGTTATAACCTCCTCCTCAGTTATAACCCACTCCTCACTTACAATCCCCTTCTCACTTATAACCTCCACCTCAGTTATAACCTCCACCTCAGTTATAACCTTCTCATCAGTTATAGCTCCCTCCTCACTTATAGTCCCCCTCCACAGTCATCATTCTCTTTCCGGTTATAGCCTCCCTCTCGATTATAATGCCTCTCTTTCTGTTATAATCCTCTCTCAACTGTAATCATCTCCCAAATTATAGATTAGTGTGGTTATAGGACTGCCTGGAGTCCAATTCCGTCTGTAATTGTTTCGGTAATAAGCAAAAATTGATGAAGTCGAAGGCCGAATCAAATCTGTTTTTACGAGAAATTATTACAGACGGAAATGGGGGACCGACAGTCCTATTACCAATTTGTTATAAAAATAACAATTTTCGAAAATAACTCAATTTCCGAAAATAAAATTGCTAAAAAGTTGTTAACGTCGAAAGTATTAAAATTCTCCATTTTGACTGTTTGGCCACAGTTCCTCAAAGTTAGGTTGCTGTCATAAATAGTGACTATGTACTTGTTGCTGATTGGTCAGAATCCCAGAAATTTTATTGTGATTGGCTCATTCAGCTGTCTGATAACAACGCGTCCAATAACAGCATGCTATTGTTGTTGCCTGATTCAGGGGAAAATCGAGTGTGGAATGAGCCCAATCAGATTTGAGAAAATTGTTATTTTTGTAATAAATTCAGTTGTACTCCCTTCAGTATCCTACTAGGTTGTAGTCTCCTCCTCGGTTATATTCCCTTCCCGTGTTACAATACCCTTTCCGGTTATGGTCCTCCTCCCCAGTTATAACCCTATCTCCTTTTATGGACCCCTATCCGGTTCTAATCCCCACATCCTCTGAATTTCACAGGATCAGAAACAGTTTTCATGGGAAGTTTTAAGTATGTATATGAAAGAAAAAGAGAGCAATTATCGTAGCAAAATTGAAACGTTCGTAACAAAATTGGTGGGATCTCAACCTACACACAAACACGCGTATTTATACCTCTCCTTGAAGCATCAACTCGTCAAACCCAAAATCAGCAAAGTTTTCTTCTGTAGAATTCTTTTTTACTGTTTTGGGGTTTCTCTCCCGCAATACAAACACCTTGGCTGGGCTGGCATTCTGATTGTCGATGTACAACCTGCGGACTAGCTTTGCAGTCACATCCTCTTCCACATACACGGTACCTGGCCCGCCGTGCTGCGCACCTGGTCCCACTCCTCCAAGCACATTTAGTTCTCCGCGATACTCATCCTTAATGTTAACGTGAACCGCGATTCGGCCGCCGGAACCACTTCCACCAGCCGCATTACCAAACTTGTTGCCAATTCCTCCACGAGCGAAAATCGAACCATGGCCTCTGAAATATCCAGTTGCAATCCAGACACTACCACCACTGCCGCCACCGCTGCCTAAAATGCCCATAATATTATAAAGTTTATAAACACAAAAACGTATAGATTAAAACATTTAATGTGTATTGTCAAAAAATGTATGTGCGTACAAGCACATAAAAGCAGCAGAAATGTAAAGATTTTACCGAAACAACTACTATTATAGAATACATGCTGCTGGGGTAATTCTTTCCTTCATAGCGAAATTTATTCGCTGTAACAAGACAGTAAAACGCGCTTGGAATCCGAATGTTACCTGAGTTAAGAGGAGCGTTGTTTGCATCCACTTTAACAACCCCATCTAAAACAAAGGCGTGTCCAACCTTCACACGCACTCGGCCACCTCCACGGCTTCCTGCAATGCCTTGTGGGCCATCACCACCTCTGGACCCGACTTCTGTGGGCTCATACAAAGAACCAAATGGCGCTCCTCCTTTTGCATTGGTTCCGTCTCCTCCTGCAGTAGCATGTCCGCCTCCAGACCCTCCAGAAGGCGAGTCGGCACCAGACCCAGGGCCCTTAACAGCAGCACCGCGGCCTGTGCAGTCAAGCAAAGCCTCGGGTTCCAGATAGAAATCTGTGGCATCGAACTCGAAGTACTCTGCAGTAAATCTACATTGATACTTGACATCCTAAACATAGATGGGAGATTTCAAAAACGACAATTATATTAAACAATATACTGTTGAAAGAAAAATATTGAGTCGAGAACAATATACGCAGTATAGAAAATACATATTGTTGAGCAGAAATAATAAGTTTGAACTACATAAAATGGTTTTGTCTTGGTCAGCACAAACGTTTTACTTTAACGTTAACTTTTACTTTACGTTGTCCAATGCATTCTAGTGGAAAACCTTGGAATAAGCCACGCGTCGCTGTTTATAAAGGCGAATGAGTATGCGAAGAAAATAAACTTGAAAAACGTAAAACCTTCAGAAATCTTCATAAAATCCTCGGAAATGTTTGGTTATGCATTGGAAACGTTGTAAAATACAGTTTGAAGCAAATTTTAATAGTCATACTAAATTTGGGAAATCCTCGGAATTTTTGAAAACACTCTTGTTCAAGAAGGTTCAAGTCATACAGCTATTTGGAAAGCGCGAAGCGAAATGTGTAAATGCCAATACTTGCCCCACATATCCCTCCAACCGAGGGCGTTGCTTTGCAAGAAAGGTATTTTGCAAGCCGCTTATGGCCCCGACGAAGAAGACATCCATGTTCTGCAAATAACGTATCCGCACTTTGGATTCGGTAATGCCCTTCAGCATTGAGTTTTACGCTTCCCGATTTTTGAAAAGGTCAACATTTATTTGTCATAGCTGTATGTCGACTAACGTTCTCGATGGTGCACCTGTATCGTGAAGAGCAGTGAAATACTGCCAGTCAAGTACCACAGAATAACACAACGGCTTTTCTGGATACTGATTGGCCATATTTTTCTATGCCATTGAATAAAGAGAGGATATTTCCTAACATTAGGAGAAATTTCATATCATCGCGTGGGCATGTGATATCTTCTATTATTTTTAAGGGCAATGTGTTATACATGACCAACATCGAAAAAGCTGGGTTTAAGTGGAACGAAATGAGAAATAACATACTGATATGTCGCGCATGCTTGTAACTCATCAAAAATAAGTCTCTAGGCAACTGGATGAAGTGTTGTACATACACGCTTTTTTAAGAGAACAAACTTGAGAAGAACACCCAGGCTGAAATTTGCCCAAGAATTTGGAACAAGCTAAGAACAATGATCAGGCTGGAATTTTGGATCAGAATTGTATACCAGCAAATAAGAACAATTTGAGACTGAAATCGACAAAAAGAATAAGAAAAGTGCAACCTCAGGGGAAAGTTAATGGTTCTTATAAGATAGCATGTATTATATACATTCCATTTATTAAAATCCGTATGTTAAATTAAACTAAAATATCTACTAACTAGAAGGCTGACGGTAAAGTGGACTCCCATGGGAGGTGGATAGTGGATCACAGTCCCACTGCCAAACTCCAGTGTCGAGAATCTGAAGGAGCCAGGAGGGTCAACAAAGGAGTACTGACCACTAGTTACACCAGCCGTGTGGGAGTACTTTCCAATCAACGTCTTTCTTCCGTGTGCGATGTGAAGGTGTTGAACATTCACCAGTCGGCCGTTCCAGTCAAACGCCACAGATCCACGACCAACGATGTGTACTGACGTTGCCATGACAGCCATAGCATCACGGTCAATCTTGAAATTCGCAGCAGTGCGAGTGATTGTGTACTCAGCATCCTTGAACTCGGTCTGGAAAGTCTGGTTTGCATGTATGTGAATCAAACCTGTACGATCACCGATAATTTTATTGACTGTGACTTTTAAGTGCGAACTGTACGGAGGCAGGTGTACGGAGGCTTTGCGATAGAGATGTAGCTCATCGAATATGTACGACGTCATGCTCTCGTTGATAGTAAAATAGTGAGCCCAGGGTCTGTTCTTGTTATCTAAACGTAGCTGTCTGTATTCAATCTGATTGCGTAAATCTCGCAGGTAAACTGTTCCCATGCCACCACTATACTCACTAAGAACCTTGGATGAATCTCCCGCGTCTCCGCCTGTCACAAAATATATATTTCCTATCAGCTAGTAACACCGAGCTCATTTGGTTAAAACCACGGGCCCTTTCAAGTTATAAACGAAATCTTCAACCAGTTTTGGATAGATCAAATATAAATTTGATAAAAATAATCAGCCTTCTCTTTTCCTACGTTTCGTTTTATTTCCCCTTGTTACTTCTTATACGCCTTATGTTACCTTGTTATTTCTTATACCCCTTATGTTACCTTGTTACTTCTTATACTCCTTATGTTACCTTGTTATTTCTTATACCCCTTATGTTACCTTGTTATTTCTTATACCCCTTATGTTACCTTGTTACTTCTTATACCCCTTATGTTACCTTGTTATTTCTTATACCCCTTTTGTCACCTTGTTATTTCTTATACCCCTTATGTTACCTTGTTACTTCTTATACCCCTTATGTTACCTTGTTATTTCTTATAC
>JANSTR010127183.1:0-11833 GCA_025434805.1 Antipathozoanthus remengesaui | reverse complement strand
CCCCTCCCCTCCCCCCGCATTGACCATTTGAGGGTTAACAGTATCCTTGAATTGAAACTTCTTTTTCATAACGGGAATAACAGAATACTGAAGCTGGAGAAAGAAACTTTAACCAGGGAAGCGTACGAGAAGTCTTAATCAATCTTAATTCTTCATATACATAATAAACTTACAGAACACTCGCACCATGGCTGACCGTATCCCCTGTCCATCCACTCCGTTATAAACCATACACGTGTAGTTCCCAGCCTCATTGATATTAATTCCATCAGGCTTGAGGTCAACTTCCAGTGTAACAGTGCTTTCATTCAACTGTTTTTTGAACAGAGTCAGTTGTGACGTATTCCGCAGCCGCAAGCCGTCTCGTTTCCAGGTTATCGTGGGTAAAGGAAATCCTCGTGCAGAGCATTTCAAGGGAAGTACAGCATGAACCGACCCGTATTTTAGCGTCTGCATTAAAGGTGCAACAGAAATGGAGGCCGCCACTGAAAGAAAGTAGATCATTATAGGATTACAGCTTCACCTTTGCTTGTAAATCTATTTAATTATTTAGTTACAAGAACATGGAATAAAGGTATTGATAGATGATGTTTGTCGCAGCATGTACTCACATTGTAAGTCCACTTGATTATTTAGTTACACGAACATGGAATAAAGGTAAACATAATTTCTAATCATCCAGTTGTTGAAATGTTACGTGATCTGTCTAGGTCACGTGACCTCCAGCATTAGCTGATGAAGGCCGTGGTTTATAGCCGAAACGTTCTATGTTTCAATATTAGTTCCAGTAAAAGATTTAATTCTTTTAACATTTTTTAATAATGTAACAAATTAGTCAAAGTCAAACTACAGGTAATGGCATACATCGCTTCGTGAGTAGGTCTTAATAGATTGTGCTTAAATATAGTGGGTGAAAGTTGTTTTTAAAAACATGAGAACTATATAGTTACTCATAATTTGTCAAACAATAGCCGACAATAGCGTTTATAAATTTATTTTGGCTTACTGTTAAAACATGCAACTTTCCAGTTAAATATTACTTATATAACAGACTCATCAGTATTCGGTGAAAGATAGCGGCTGTTCATTTTTGAATCTAACTCAGTGAATGAATGCAGAATACCACTGTTTGGGAAACATGTCCATGCACTAGCAGCATTGTGCATGCTGGGTTTTAAGTTTTTCGCGCGCTAGGACTCATGGGTAAATCTATCAGTCGCCATCTTTTTTTTTTACGGCCAATTAGTCTTCAACAGTCGTTGTGCCTTACAGTCTGTTAACGTTAAAAATAGTATAGCTGCTTTCTGCTATTTGGTTGTTTATTGTCTCTCGGAACTACATACCTCTTATTAGCCGAGCGCGAGGTCCGTACAGTAAGTTGTGGACCGAGTTTTTTCCTTACTTTTATGGCCCAAGCGAGAAACAAGGATCCATATAACTTACTGTACGGACAAAGCAAAAAAGGCTAATAAGATACTTATTATATGGCATTGTTAAAAAAAAAAGAGCTGGGCGTCCTTACGGCAACTCACGGACCTGAAATTGACCAATTATAGCGCGTGTAATCAATCAGCCATTTAATAATGTAAGTTATCATAACCGGGGCCTCAATTAAGGCAATCTTTAAGTGCTGACTAAGGGGTCATTGGGTGTCGAAATATTTAAAAGTTGCTGATTTAACTGTTCAAACAGGTCAAAAATACTCTATACGCTAATAGTCGCTTGCGGTTGCTGCTCAAAGGAACAACGTACGTTGTTCTTGTAGATGGCATGCATGGTCAATTATAATTCGGTAAAATTAATTATGGAAATTAGAGTTTGAATCAAGAAACGGGAATTCTTAACAATCTTCCTTTTTATCTTAATCTTGAATATTTTGCTATTCAATCCTTTAAATGCAAGTGTTCTATTTACAGTTCAAGAATAGATACTAAAACATTGCAAAAAGTCCAATTTGGGAAACATTCAAAGTGGTAGACAGAATCGGTCATCCTCGTTCCCAGCATCTAGCCTTGAAAGTTTTAAAATTGTGGCATAAAATAGCAAATTTTCAAAGAATCCTTGACTGTCTGCAATTGCGAATGAATGACATAAATAGGAATGAAAATAGGAGCGTCGATACGTCATTTATAGCTAGGAAATTTGTGTGCCAAAGCAAACGTTCCAACTCACAAAATATCCCCTAATTTAGGAGTTGAAAAAGACTTGCAGCTCTCTCACAACAATAATAACAGCAATAACAACAACAATAACAACAACAACAATAACAACAACAACAATAACAACAACAACAACAACAATAGCAACAACAATAATAACAACAACAGTAACAACAACAATAATAATAACAATAACAGTAGCAACAATAACAACAACAGTAACAACAACAATAGTAACAATAACATCAACAACAACAATAATAATAACAACAATAACAATGGCAACAATAACAACAACAACAGTAACAACAACAATGTTCGTTTATTCCCCTGATTTGTTTATGTGCAGTTATATATAGAAATAACTGATTACCCGACTGAAATAACCATAAGGGCCATATACAAGCCAGGTAACTCTTATTTGATTGATTGTGTTGGTTCGTTTATTATATGAACAAAATGTAGGGGAAAAAATCAATACAAGGAAGCCTATAGTTCATATTGAGTCTCATTTCTAATATTAAGCAATGGTCGACATAAATTAGCTTGAAAATGACCTACGAAGGAAAACATTTTAATCCTTCACGAGCCTTTTACGCAGCCTGCAGATTATTATGATTATAACATACCAAAACAAAAACAGATTTAGATTTAGGAAGCTATTGCATATCTTCTGTTTTCGTAGTATTATGTAGCATTTTTTACCTTTTATGAAGTATGAACAAGAATTGGAAATATGTAGTCATGTTTGTATTACACCTCTATAACCGTTATTCTCGCAATAATATGACAAATGCAAACAAGACTTGGTTTCCTTTAAGACGTTTCTATGCATGTTCACTCAAGAATTTGAAACACGTGTCTGTATGTTCAGGTAATCGAGGATAAGGGCATCGTACATATTCGAGTCGCGTGACATTCGAGTGAGTGCATGCTTTCACTGCTTTAAATTGTTTTAACGTCGTGTCTGCAACACAACGGACAAGTGCGGTTCTTGTACAACGACAAGTCATCACCTTCAGCATTTGGAGATTCGCCAAGGCTTAAAAAGCCGGAGCTAGTTCAAAAACAATGTCTGATGAAAGTTGTTTTTCCAAGTTTCCCTCAAAGGAAAGCTTTAAATTGTTGTGTGCATGTACCTTGAATATCAAATGCAAGGTGACGAGCTAGAATGTCTTTGAAAAGACATCATTTGTGTCGCGAAATATTCAAGAGGTAATAACCTGAACAATGCAGAATACAAACCAGCCTGAATTCTCATAAATTTTAAAAGTCCTAAAATTTAGAATTGCAATACAATCTCTTCGTCGTTTGGAGCGTCAGACTTCGTGGCACCAACGTTACATAAAACTTGATAGTGTTAAATGCTATGCCTGTTTTTGTTGGATTTTATCGCTTTATTTATGTTGTATTTAATAACTTTAAAGGTGTTACTAATCAAGACGTATTTCAAGATAAAGCTATCACATTATTAACAAATAGACTGTTTAATAGTCCTTGTTCATTTTCTTCATTAATACTATAAATAGCCAGAGGTAACAAACTAAAGTTGTGGCATCTGCACTTCATAATCATTTACAAGCAAATATCAGCGACCCCTCTTCAAAATTGAATAAATATTTACACCTTTTAAGAGCATTTTGATTTCTAAAACATTGATTGGTGTGCCATACTGATATATATAGTACTAGTTAATTGGACAATATTCGCAAAGTATTTTGACTTGAAAACCTGGAAAAACTTACAAATTGTAAGAATGCACTGTAAACCTGCAACAAAAGTATTTACTTTTAAATTTAAGATAAAATATATAATTTCTAAGTTTGATACCAATTCCGAAAATATTTCAAAGCAAATACCACAATATTATCACTAAAAGGCTATACAAAATGTCCCATAAATTCCTATTTGAGCACTTCAGCAAGACTGAAGATCCTTGAATTCCAGTTTCTTTATAATTCCAAAAGTATCAATGTTTCTTTCCATGTAATTTGAGCATATGTACAATCACTTGCAGTGTCTGACTAAGTTTTGAGCGTCAATTATGCTACAGTTCCGTAGAACACAAGGTTGTTGTAAGAAATCCATCGTCTTCAATCGAACTTTCGTCTTTAGAATCAAAGCTCGCAAGAATTCTTTTTAGTTCTTCAATGTCGATATCTTCCTCAGAGGTGGAGTCTTCAAAATCAACTTCAAAGTACGTTTTCACCTTTGGCCCTTTTGATTTTTTGCCTTTAGGCGAGGAAGGATTTGAGTAGTCTCTTATAGAACCACGTTCCTGCTCAACTGTAAGTGATAATTTTCTTTGTCGAAATCCAACTTTTCGAGCGGTTCCATTTCTCGGGAAAGTCGCACATCTCTGTTCTCTCAGTGGACTAACTGTGGTGAGTTCTGGTGGGCAACTTGCTGTTGAAACATGTCGTTCTCGGGCTCTTATTCCTGCAAGCTTTGCGCTGAGGATTGTTAGAATTTTTACAGCATCTCCCTTCATTTGCAAAATTTTCTTAAGAGCTTTACGACTCATTGTTGAGGACAGCGAACTTGGCATTTTATGATTATACCTTACCATCACACTGCACTTAGCCATATTCGAAGTCTTTGCTATGAATTGTAGTTCTCAGTGTTGGCACTCCGTTTACAAAACAATTTGAATTGCGGTACAGCTAAATCATCGCTGTTTTATAACGCAGCTCAATGGGATCGCGTGTCAGGCTGGGACGAAAATAGGTCACTCCCTAGAGAGAGCACTGATACAAATCGGATGATATTTCAATTGTGTCACCCTTGAGTGGGTGCGTATTTCAACGCAGGAAGATCATGTCATTTTGCGGCGATGCTTCCCGACGTATTACTTCAAGAGGAAATCATTACAAATTTCCTTCATGTTTGCCATAACATTTTTGTCTAATTTCAGCTTCAAGAACCAGACATTTATAAGATGGAAATATCTAAGTGGCTCGTGCGCTGAGTACAGAAAGCTCATGGCATTTGTTGAAAGGATTCTGAATCAATAAATGAGATTTGACATGAAAGAGTCATTTGTGTTGTTCTAATTGAGTCGGTTTTAAAATAACCGTAACATAATTTATGATCTTAATTGCGCCCCCTCCTCTTGACCACAGCGAAGATAAGGAAGGTATTGACCATTGATATAGTCACACTTTACTATACCACAGTTATCATCAAGCACGGCGATGTACAAACCTATCGAGGAACTTAGAACCTCCATGATCCAATTGTGAGATTATGATTGCTTGAGTTTGGCTTGACAAACCGCGTAGTAAATATTGGGGAACTTTAATTAGTAATAATACATTACATTGATTGTTTAATCAGTTAATGAACCACTTTTTGCCACATTTATCAGCCACGGGTTAGAGGTTAGAAACAGTGCCAGCAACCTTTTATCGAATATTGCGAATTACCCTCGGTTTTCTTTAGTTTATATGAAAATGTATATTATGATAATCATGGTATACGTTTTGTTTTTTATTTTGGTCTTTTCTGAACCTCGGTCGGTAAATTACAACTATCATTTGTGAAACATGATATTGTTTTTGTCAATTGGAAGGTTCTGTTTTAGCGTTGTGTTCCCTGTTTTCCCAATTATTCTTGAATACTACTTTGTAACTGTTAATTTTGTATAAGCTTATATAGGAAAGAGGCGCAGGGATAAAATAATCTCAGTAGTAAAAACAGATCAAGACACACTGATAACCACCAGACCTTGCTCAAGAAAATGTGAAATGAAGTAAACTTCTTCAAATGAGAATCTAACCTGAGCACTTCAGCGAAAGTCAAACATAGTCCAGAAACGTGACTATGTACCTTTTCCCAAGAAATTGTTTTAACATGCCTAACAGGTTAAGCATAACTTATGTATTTTAGCTATTTTTTAAGAACCATATATCCTCTAAGCACCGTTCTTTCTAGGCTTTTTAATTTTCTGATGCCAGTATGTCACTACGACCAAGAGGACTAGATTAGTTCTTTCACCTTTTTTTTATTAAGACAGTAAGGCTCAGGTTGCCCGGAAAAATAAGAACAAATTGAGAATGAATCTGAGGCTGAAATGAAATGTTCGGACAAAGTAATAAAAATGGTGAAATTCAGCAGGCAGTCGCAATCAGCATAACACAGTAATTAAGTGTCGTTAGTCAATCACTTATCAGCTTCAATATAAATTAAAAAAACTCCAAGTGTAACAAATATATACAGTACCATATCACGTACTGTTAAATCTCTGTCTAAATTTTACTGGTTCTTAATACAAAATCTGTAATAAACTGCTGGTTTCACTGAATATTCCGTTTCTAAAACTGTGACGCAAGACAAATGTGTATTCCAATCAGCATTCAGTGCTCATAGTTAGCTATACTGAACTGAGACAACACTGCGTCCAACCGCCGCGCATTTTCACTATTTCAAAGTAGTAAATAACTCCACCAAGTTAGTAAGATTTTCGTGCATATATGATTATGAATTAGATCGGAAGACCACTTTGTCCAAGTACCATTTTGCTATTCTGAGTAATTCAAGATTATATTCATTCATCTAACTTGGAATAGAGCCGATTCCCTGAACTACAGTAGTGGATTCATTGCTTGAAGCCCTAACATGCACTTGTGATTAAATTCATCAGATGTTTTTATTTACTCCAGCTGAAGCCTGTTTTCATTGGATTACTTTTTCCTTGTACAAAACAGAGTTTTGCTCTATTCTTTCGCTCCAAAACTGAGAAACTTGATAAGCACTGTAACTTAGTAAACTAAAGGGATTCGCAAAGACTTCGGCAAGTATACAGTACTAGCGTTTAGCTAAAACCCCAAGTATTTATTTGTACTCGATATAACAAAGTCAAGAGGTAAGAAACATCAAGCATATTACTTCTGTCAGCATCTCAAAATGAATGGAATGCGAATAATGCAAATATTTTCACATGCACATTTTAACCAAACAAACTCCCAAACTTTAATTATTGTCAGTTCTGCTTGTTCACAAAGACGTATCGGTAGAACGGAGCCATTTTGGCTTGGATAACAAGATTACAATTGTATTATGTGATTTGCGCTAATACAAAAATGCTTCTTAGCCGTTGTTAATAAGCTGATAACTGCAGCCGTCATCGATAAATTTAGCTTTGGCAGAGTTGATTTTCTAAGGGTTTATCATTGTGAAATCCAAGCTTATGGCTTTGTATCTATTGAGTATGACGTACAGAAGAGTTTCGCATCGGTAGTTGAATAACTTCAGTATTTAACCAGGTATATTTCTATATTTAAACCCTATTTATATTTAACAAAAATTGGTAGGAAGTTACGAAGGAAGAGCAGTCCAGAAGATCTGAGATTTAGTGATTACAAAGGCAAGGGGGAAACTAAGCTAAACGTGAGGATTGATCAGATAGACAATTGACTATCAGCATAGCTTAAGCATAAGTCATTGACATATTTTAAAATTACTGGCAGAGAAATTCAATGCTCAAAATTGTCGTCCCAGCGGCTAGTTTCTCATGACATAAACTATATATAAACTTTATACGAATTGTTTTATAAAGTTCACTAGTTTACGCCATTATCAAACTAGAAAATAACTTGTTAGCTTAGTCGCCAAGAAGACTTGATCAAATGATGACTGAATAATTATTTTTTCAAAAAATACACTGATTTATTTTTGATTGTTTTTTCTTCTGCTAAAGCTGTTTTCAAAAATTTAGAATTGTTTGTCGAATATTGGAGACCTTTGAAATCTTCAGTTCTCATGGGAAGCGAACTTACTTTCTTCTGAGGAAGTTACTATTAAGTATTAGGGGATTTTTTGGTCAATATTATAGAAGGAAGTTTTTACATTTGATGACTAGGATTAGACGCCACATGGTTGCTGCTGACGTGAAACAATTCATGACTTTCGTCAATTCGTACACTCCGAGTTTGTGACACATTCACGATAAAATGAGAATAGTACGTACGTAAAAACCGTGCCGTATAGTATTGGGGTTTTCCCGAACTTCTGTGCCTTTGGTCATATTTGAAACACGAGAGCTAAGTGAATGTAACCCTCTATAAATCGCATCAGTTCAGGAAAATACAGGATCAGTTTACTTTTAATAGCATAGGCCGTCGGGATTTTGCAGCGTAAGAGTTGAATTGAATTGCGAAGAATTGGTGCATCTTTTTTATTAATTTACTTAGGCATCAGCTCTATTCACTGGAAAACATAACTATAACGAATATAATTAGGAACAACCTGAAATGAACCATATTGATGCGACTTTATTTATTTCCCCAATTGACATTTAGTTATTATATGACAAGATAAACACCTGCACCATAACTGTTAATCCCTGCTGTATATTATTAATAAGCTAAGCCAATATATACACCATAAAGCATAAATTATAATATACGTACTTTCTTCGAACGATATGGCTCGCCTCAGCCTCACACGATTAGTTGTGACCATTCGTTAAACAACGTTCAGTTTGTATTTGGACAGGGGTAACTTGCAGATCTTTCTGCTGTATAGGTTATATAGGTTATATAGGTTATATAGGTTATGTAGGTTATATAGGTTATGTAGGTTATATAGGTTATGTAGGTTATATAGGTTATGTAGGTTATGTAGGTTATATAGGTTCTGCGATTATAGTACCAATTCTTGTGTGTGTGTTTCCTTTAGTTGTACTCTAACAAAATACAATTTTCCCTTTTAAATTCAACCTTTTATTGCTCTTAATTCATAGCATTATTTCGAGTATAGTTGTGTTATGTTTGTATTCAAGTCTCCTCAATGACTCTAGCCTCCGATGCCGCCGCCTTATTTCTCCGTTTTCTGAGGGCCTCTGCGCGAGAAGGAAATAAGGCGGCTGCATTGGAGGCTACAATGACTCAGTTTGTTTTTGTTGTGGTGCATTGGGAGTCGAACTGTTGCCAGGTGTCAATACGTCAATACGGAAATTAGTCATGCTGGAAATCATCTCCAAATGGCAATGAAATCCGCCCTCGGCTATGTTTAAATAACTCGGTACAGACGAATTTGAGTGGATCTCAGTTGGATACATACGCAGATTGCAGCCGTGGAAGAAGCTAGAAATAATTTGTGTTCGTCTCTGACTCTAGTCAATCTCACGCCCTGTTAACTGCTAAATTACTACCCACAGAAACTAATAGCAATAAAATTTCCACCATTTTACTGCAATAGCAACTTCAAATATCATCCCGACTCAATTGGATGTCGGTTTTCTCTTCCGCACACCATAAGAACTTTATGTTTAATCGTGCTTCGCGTCTTAACTGATTGCCTTTTGGACCATTTTGCGTATTCATAGGATTTAAGCAGCAGCAAGGTCCTTTCCAGCTGTAATAATATAGGAGATTAAAATACACGAGTCATTACTTTACAAGTTATACTTGTAATATCACTTACAGTGAATCAATAAAGCCCTTGACTGACTTGGCTTCAAAACAAGAAACTGCTAAACATAGAATCAAGTTCATGATTTTGCGGTTTTAATAGGCTCTTCAACGGTTCGGTGTTTAAAAATTCTAATCTTGACACACCAGATACGTGCAGTACCGCCTACTTTCCGCTCCGAAGTGGAATCTAAAATTGGTCATCCTTTCTTTAATCTACGTCATAAGATATAATCAATTAACTGGAGAATGAGGAAATGGCTTAAATGAGTTTGTGCGAACGCAATGTCTTAAGCATGTACTTAGCTCAACTTCCCTTGTGTGGTGAATCAATTCTAAACCATACTTCCTCTAAAAGGGAAGGTACCCATGTCATTAATATAAGTAACGGTCGGTCTTTATACCATTACCTAAGAAATAAACTCAGTGTAATCTGATTGGTCCAGAGTAGTGGTATTCCAGCCTAATTTTGAAATACTTACATGTGAAATTACAGTTTCCCGCCATTAAAGCTAGTCGGCGTGCGCTCGCTATCTATTTTCCCTCCCTTAAGTGATGTGCACTTACTAGTACCAGCTAGTTTCCCACCATTAAGTGACGTGCATTCACCAGCTAGTTTCCCACCATTAAACGACGTGCTCTCGCGAGCTAACTACTTTCTCGTGACAGTCTTAAAGTAAACAGATGCTGTTGGACTTGCAGAGATTTGTCAGGTATTAGTAAAACAAGTAATAGCATGATTTGTACGTGCATGGTATTTGGCATAAATGCCACTCATAATCTTTCAAAGTTGTTCCAAATTTCGTAGAGCAACTTTGAAATATCATTCGTGGTACTAGTTTATGCCAAATACCACTACAAACCATGCTATTACCAGATTACCTATACAAACCAAAAGAATAAACGCTTAGTAAATAGAAGCAAATATTTGGTAGTAGTTACAATCTGAACAAACATTGGTCAGTTTGTATAATTCACAAGAAGTCTACGGATGTATTAAACCTGCAGCTATCCCTATTAACTGCAAACATTGCCAGGAAAACCCTAAAATATGTATATCAAAGGGTTTTAGGGAGTAATTAACTCTCCCAGCCATGTACGCACCACCGCCGGCTTAACAGTGATTAAATGTGCTGCAATATAGGTTTTGCTATGATATTAATAAGTGTGAGTATATAATAAAATGTTGTAGCCTGTACGTATTAAACTAAATCAATGTTTCATTGAAGGACTAATTGATGTATTCTAGATAATTGCCTAGAGATTTAACATGCACTCTTACAATCTAAGATATTCCGAGAAAGTTGATAGGGAAATGTTGGCTCAAACACAAAACTTTTTAGTTTTAGTGTCAGTTATAGTTAAATTTGCCTTACACCTGAATGGAGCAGTGTTATCAGATATCGGGCTTTACTTCCTTAGTATGGTAAGGTTAGGTAAGGTAAGGTAAGGTAAGGTAAGGTAAGGTAAGGTAAGGTAAGGTAAGGTAAGGTAAGGTAAGGTAAGGTAAGGAAAGGTAAGGTAAGGTAAGGTAATGTAATGTAATGTAATGTATATTTCTTTCCATGCCATTTCAATGTTTGTCTTGGGGCAAGAATTCTTGTTACGGTAATTACAATATTGTTTTCGTGTCACGTCAGAGGATTTTAATTCGTTGTTAGGTTCAGCTTCAGTGATGGTGCTCATGCAGCAATAATTCGGTTTTAGCATGTTTCGGTTAAAGATTTTATGAAGTGAATTCGAATTAGGAAAGTGTTGGTCGACGAGTGAAAGGAAGCATTTGCCGACTTTGGTTTCTACATTTTTACTATATGGTGGGTTAAACCAAGCCCCTGGCCCCGCGCGTACATCTCACTAGCTTGCTGACTGAGCCCTAAAATGTAACTGATGACGTCCTGGTGGTCGAGCACTTCCAATTAACCCTTAAACGGTCAAGCCTTTTGGGGGGTTAGTTGACCCCCCCCCCATGATTTTCAATATGCCCAGTTCATCGTGGCCCCCATGATTTTCAATATGCCCAGTTATGCCTTAGACATATAATGTCGTACGTACAAAGACCTTCAATGTCTTTAGACGCTGCACAAACAATTCCAGTCGAAAGTTTGTGTCTTTGAAACAGTAAGCTGTTCTATAATACTTGCAAGGATCTTTTAGGGTCTAAAATCATACTGAAAAATGACATTGCTAGAGCAACTCGTCCCACCAGCTGGGGGCTGAGACCCTCTATCGCCCCTCTCGCTGGGGACCCTGGGATTGCTTGGG
>JANSTR010127072.1:0-11834 GCA_025434805.1 Antipathozoanthus remengesaui | reverse complement strand
CGAGACTGGTCATGAAGTACAGAGGGTAGACTGTAAAATCAAATCACCCTTCTCTACCCTTGAATCCGCACCTCCCTTCAACTTTACAGGTGTGGATCTAGTACACGAGTTTGACTTAGTACCACTCTATTGTCACAAAATAACATGTATCAAAGACGGCCTTGAGCGTCTGGTGCATGCTTTCCGGAAATTTGTGATTCACTGTCAGACTGGGATATCCTGCATTCTTAGACTAATGGCTAAGCATACTCAGACATTACCCAACCTCAATGAGTGCACAGGTTTTATTGACAAGGCAAGAAAATGGTGACACCGCTCACCCTTTTCCCAGCCCATCCCTCCCCTTAATTCATAACTGGTGCCTTATGACTAAATGGGTGGATTTTGGACGGGAAGTGATTCCAACTGGTGTGCCGCGTGTATTATTGGCACGTACTTAATGTCACTTTTGAGACTTAAACAAGGTTTCTCCTCCTTAATTTTCTCAGTTTTCTTTATGAAATCACAACTGTCGCTTGTTCTAAGTCTTCAGGGAAGGCAATTCCTTGTACTCCTTCACATACACGCGCTTTCTGTTTACGCTGTTGCAAATACGAAAGGAATCTTGATTAAATAACAACGAACAAAATAAAATCTCCTTCTGAAAGTAGTAACTGACCAGCACCGTTACTCATTTTAGGATTTGATCCAGTTAGAACGTATTTGTCATACACTCGCAAGGGCGCAATCAATACCAGTTATTTAAAAAGGGAACGCTTCTGCAAATACATTTAGGATTTGTTTTGTATTAATGTTAACTATGTTGTTTCTGATTCAAACCATGCCCCGCTGATCAACTTGTCGACTCGACCCTGGGCCTCAATCCGTTTCTATCTTATCTGAATGAAAGGATCGCTGACTTCAGCCCATATCCTGGTGACCAACTGATTTAATTCCAACATCTTCCTCGACCCACGCCACAATCTTCCCTTCCCAACCTGGTACGATGGCGTCATCATCAATGATCTACAGACAGAGCATGCGTGAGACATCTGTCACATAATTACTACTATGTGCAGATCTACTTCGAGAAAACTGCATTACATGAAATGACAGCAACAAACCAATATTTCTTATATTCCTCTCCTTTGGGGTTAGCTGATTTGGCGGGAGATGGAGGAGTTAAAGGGGACCATAAAAGGCTATATATAAGTCAGTATTGTAAAGGGCAAGATATTGAGTCGTGTTCAAGTTGTGACCACACAAATGTCTCGTAATCTCGCTGGACAAACGTTTTGATACAAGTGTAAACTGACGTTAGGGAAACAAATATTAAATTAAAGGCTTTTCAATCCTTTCCAGCACTTGCCAACGCTTTCCGGCACTTTCCAACGCTTTCCAACGCTACCAACAATTTCCAACACTTTCCAACGCTTTCCAACACTTTCCAACGCTTTCCAACGATTCCAACACTTTCCAACGCTTTCCAACGCTTCCCAACACTTTCCAACGCTTCCCAACACTTTCCAACGCTCACCAACACTTTCCAACGCTCTCCAACACTTTCCAACGCTCTCCAACGCTTTCCAACGATTCCAACGCTTTCCAACACTTTTCAACGCTCTCCAACACTTTCCAAAGCTTTCCAACACTTTCCAACGCTTTCCAACGCTTTCCAACGATTCCAACGCTTTCCAACGATTCCAACGCTTTCCAACACTTTCCAACGCTCTCCAACGCTTTCCAACGATTCCAACACTTTCCAACGCTCTCCAACGCTTTCCAACGCTTTCCAACACTTTCCAACGCTCTCCAACGCTTTCCAACGATTCCAACGCTCTCCAACACTTTCCAACACTTTCCAACGATTCCAACGCTTTCCAACACTTTCCAACGCTCTCCAACACTTTCCAACACTTTCCAACACTTTCCAACACTTTCCAACGCTTTCCAACGCTTTCCAACACTTTCCAACGCTTCCCAACGCTTTCCAACGCTCACCAACACTTTCCAACACTTTCCAACGCTCTCCAACACTTTCCAACACTTTCCAACGCTCTCCAACGATTCCAACGCTTTCCAACACTTTCCAACGCTCTCCAACGTTTTCCAACGCTTTCCAACGCTCTCCAACGCTCTCCAACGTTTTCCAACGATTCCAACGCTTTCCAACACTTTCCAACGCTTTCCAAGGCTTCCCAATACTTTCTAACGCTTTCCAATAGTACACTTTCCAATGATTTCCAGCGCTTTCCAACACTTTCCAACGCTTTCCAACACTTCCAACGCTTTCCAACAGTACACTTTCCAACGCTTCCAACGCTTTCCAACACTTTCCAACGCTCTCCAACACTTTCCAACGCTCTCCAACACTTTCCAACGCTTTCCAATACTTTCCGATGCTTTCCAACAGTACACTTTCCAACGATTTCCAGAGCTTTCCAACACTTTCCAACGCTCTCCAAGATTTTTCAACGCTTTCCAACACTTTCCAACGCTTTCCAAGGCTTCCCAATACTTTCTAACGCTTTCCAACAGTACACTTTCCAACGATTTCCAGTGCTTTCCAACACTTTCCAACGCTTCCCAATACTTTCCAACGCTTTTCAATGCTTCCATCACTCTCCAATGCTTTTGGACGCTTTCCAACACTTCCAAAATCTTTCCAACACTTTCTGACGCTTCCAACACTTTCCGAAGCTCTCCAACACTTTCCAACGCTTTCCAACACTTTCTAAAGCTTCCCAATACTTTCCAGCGCTTTTCAATAGCAGACCAATGAATGTCGAAAGAATGCCCAAAACAGCTGCTCTAGCTCCTAAGTATAAAGTTAACAATTGATAGCAATAGTAAATAAATAAAATATGAGTACAATTACCTCCTCTTTTACGGTACCAAATTCCGGATCTAACGCCTTGAAATGAAATCGAAACGGGCCTGGACGATCGAACACTTCTTTGAAATCTCCAAGTGTTATATCTCCAAGTCTACAACATAACACAATTACCTTAATAACGAACTGTAAACACGATTAAAACTGATTCAACAGTTACTATTTCTTAAAATTAAGAAATCTCTACGTATCTGGCTTAAACTCTATGCGAAGTAACCTTCAGGAGAGAAGATATACGGGGTGTCACTCCTCATTGTAGATCAAATGTTTTGTAGCAAATAACTTTCTTCATTTTTCATATTCTACACTTGTTGTTTTGGGACTGAAGTTTCAACACGGTGGACCCTTTTTATCCATCGTCTTGAAAACCAGAAAGTCATGAAAGAACATGAGCGTAAACTCGGCTTCATGCAAACATTAAAGCTTCTAAGTTTAGTACCATTCAGACACCTCCACAGAAAAAACATAAAAGGAACAAATGAATCAGAAAAATGAAATCAGCAATCTAAGAATCCAGCAGCCGTTCTCGTTCACGTTGCCGTCCTCGTTGCTTAAGGTCATATTTTTTAAGTTTCTGGTTTCTTTGTCTTTGTTAATCTAATCCATCTGTTTCTTTTAAGTTTTCGTGAATGTATGCGAATAGCAAAAATTAGAAGCCTTAATTGTTGAAGGCTAACGAAGATCATGTTAGTTTATATTCCGGCATTCACTCTGACAAACCCCAAACTTGAGCTTTTCACGTCCTTTTCTTCAAGAAGACGGTTGAAAAGTATCCAGGTGGTTGCATTCCAGCGTGTGGTTAAAGTATTTTGTAATTAGGGACCTTAAGTAACGACGACGGGAACGTCAACGAGAACGGCACAAAAACAATTGACTTAATTACTGAATACAATGACCTCACGCTGGAATGAAACCACCTGGACACTTTTCAACCGTCGTCTTGAAAAACAGAACGTGAAAAGCTCGAGTTTGAGGTTTCGCAGAGAACGTGAACGCCGGAATATAAACTAACATGTTATTCGTTCGGCTTCAAGAATTTAGACTTCTAATTTTTACTATTCGGAAATAAAAAAGAATCCGGGTCTTCGTTGACGTTACTACTAAAAAGAGACTTTAAGAATTTCACATAATGCCTCCTGAAAACGAACTTTATATTTTTTCTTTTCTTTCGTTTTCCTAGTATTTCCTTTATTGTTGTTTGTATATTAAAGGGTGCGAATCCAACAAACGGCAGACTCTGGCTGTCAATGCGAATAATAACGGGAAATATCTATTTTGACCTTTTACGTTCCCCAGAAAACCCAAATTAGTGGGTTTTCCCTTGTAACTTTGAACTCGACGGTGGCAAGGTGGTCCGCTTGGTGCACATTCACGTGCAGTGGATTGCCTTCTGTAATTAAGCCTTTTGTTTTGCCGGGACTTCTCCATATTTTTTGAACACTGGTGGTTGCGAAATAAAATAGTTTGATACAAGCGATGTTTTTAGCTTCTGTTGTAAGGCTATTAGTCATGTCACCCAATATCCTCACTGTTTTAGACCCAACAAATCTTTGAACAATCGTGTGACATTTTCAGAGATTTTAATTTTTACTACGTTCGTAAGGCACCGAGTGTCAAGGTTTGCCTTCCAGTGACTTGCTCTCCATAGTAAACTCCGTTGAAACCAGATGAGCGATTGCTTCTATTTCATTAATTGCATTCATGACAGCGAACATCACTTTTTAGTGGCTATGAACAATATTTAATGCTACAACGATTAACTGAACCAGTACTTTAATAGCCAAAGAGATAAGGAAAGGGATCGCTAAAAAGTCACGGCTTGATGAGAACGTCGACGAGAACGAAACATCACAATGAACGTAATAACAGAATACGATAGCTGCACGCTGGAATGTAACACTGCGCTGAGCACCTTTACCGTCTTGAGAAACCAGGCCAGCAGAAATTGCACGAATGATCGTTTCCTTCGTGTACTGGTCATGCCGGTTCTGTTTTGCATAACCGATTTATTGTTCATGTATTCTTATAGACTTCTTACAGAGCCTACAATTATTAAACATTAGGAAACTACTGTATATTTACATTTCACAACAAAACACAATCCTGTAGCATAGCATATTAATCTCCTTTCTGATTATGCAACAAAAATGTACTCATGGTGCTCACTGACTAATGATAACAAAATTCCAGGAGTTTTCCAGGAGTTCTCCAGGGTATAAATTTATTCTTCTAGGACCCATCCCCAAACTCTCTCTCAGTGAAAACAAAGCGATATCAAGTAAATTCTGCCATAGTAATACAATATCAGTCTACATAGAGTCTAGAGTCCACATAGAATGCAAAAGTACAATCATGAGTCAGATGCTTATAAAGGTTTTGGGTTGTTTACAACACTGTTGAAAATATTTCCACAAAATCCAGGAGTTTTCCAGGAGTACAGGGAATTATCTATCTTTCCAGGAGTTTTCCAGGGACCTGGAAGAAAATTTGAAAATTCCAGGAGTTTCCAGGAATCCCAGGAGCAGTGAGCACCATGTGTACTTTCTGCAGCCCTGGAAACCTCAATCTCGGGCGGCGTGTCAACAAGCTGAATGTCAGAATATTGAGTATCTCGATCTTTGCCTGACTTCAAAATTAAGGTTTCTTATCTTACTATCCAAACGCCTCGACAAAAAACATATGAGTTATATGAACAAGAAAGAGGAGATCTTATCGTTCAAGCAGTCGTTGCCGTTATCGCCCCTGACCTCACTGATCACCAAGCTCTCTCACTAGATCTCTTAACCCTTTCCCTATTAAACTCCGTTGTAAATAGTAAACCAAGAATGTCCTAATTTTTGAACCAGATGATGAAACTCTATAAAGTGTCCATTTCTATTGTTTGTCTTCGAGAATAGATTCTCTCAATGTTCATTGTTTCAGGAAAGGCCAGATGGGGGGAAGGGTTAAGCTGGTTCCACACCAACAGTTTCCTCGGCAAGATTCCTTTACAATGTATTTTGCTCGTGTGGATAAACCAGTTTCCTAGGTAAATGTGCATAGACCATTAATAGGACCCAGGTTTCAAGCAACAACATAAGCCCAGTAGGCACCAGGATTCCTTGCCACGTTTTCCTTGTTGCATCATCCACATGAACAAATTTCGCAACTTGGCAAATTACAAGTCTCCTTGTTCAAAAACTAGCTGGCCAGATTTTTGACCAAGGATATAACTGTCAAGAATAATTGGCCAATATACACGAGCAAATAAAAATTTGTCAAGGAAGACTTGCTGGTGTGGAGCTAGCTTCAATGTACCTCACCTTTTTGATATCTGTACGAGGAAGGGCGTAACGGTTCTTTCCGTGAAGTACAGCACCTTTGTGGTTGATCCAGAACTATCTCTGGGTATGGTCCGCTGATAGTCTGTTGAAAGCGAGAAAAACGTTGTCTCAGTTTTTGCTAGTCGTTCTTGTTCTAGCTATGCCGTATTTCCGATTATATTTTGGTTCAGAAATACTGTTTCTATTATATTATGACAGGCTTTCAAGCACACCCAGGTGAAAAAGTAGGAGAAAAGTAGGACCAAAATGTTCTAAAAAGTAGGAGAAAAGTAGGATTTTGGAGACAAAAGTAGGAGAAAAGTAGGACAGCTTGGGGTTTTGGAGTAGTTTTCGTCGATACACAAGTGCTGATTCTGGTCATGCATCACAACAAATTTACCATTTGCTGACAGAAAACGAGAGCGAGTACTGCACTGTCATTGAATAATTTAGAGCGTCCATTCCTCCGTCAGTAGGTTAATCTCTTCTTCACTTATGACCTGTGGAATTTTCTTGACAGTTCGAACGATAGCCTAAACCCCATGTCCAGCTTTCTGTAGCAGTGGATGCAGGATTGCCAGGTCTTTCAGGATCTCACTTGCAAGAGGAAGCCTGTTTGCCCAAACTGTGCTTTTGCAATCTCATTGTGCTTCTTGCCTTCGCATGGTCTAGAAGCTGCTTCAAGCCTGTATTGCCGCACTGAATGGACTTGTTACAGAGAAAGCAGTAAGCCTTGTAAGCTGAAGATGTGTCCGCTTGGTGCCATTGCTTTACTTTGTGTCCTTCGACATCTATCTTGTCCAACCAGGAAAAAAAGTAGGAATAGTAGGAGCAAAGTAAAAAAAGTAGGAAAAGTAGGATCACTTGAAAGCCTGTTATGAGTACATGTAGTACTCCGATAATTAGCGAAATCTTGATCGGAAAAATGGCACAGTTCATTAATAACTATATTTAGAATTATCTTCACAATTCGCGGTAACAATCGTATTAGCATCATCCTTGACGTAATACTGTCTGTCTGTCTGTCTGTCTGTCTGTGACTGTCTGTTTGTCTCTGTCTGTGAGTTTGTTTGCCTGTCTCTCATTTTCATAATAACGTTCAAATGGCTTGCAGGTGTGTCAGTATAAATGCGTGGTACTTTGTGTGTAGATCATTGGACATGTTGAAAAACTGTTGTTATAGAAGGGAGTTCGCTGTTCTTACTATTTTTGAAACTCTGATTAGGACAGGAATGTTATCAGTCACAACTGACTTCGACTTTCGCGACTCTAATTGTACTTACAAAGTTACAGTAATAATTATCAGACAAAAAATTTATTTATGTATTACAACACAAATATGTATCACACAATAAATATGTATCAAGCATAAATATATATATATATATTACGACTGCCAAATTCGTTGGGCACGACTGAGTCCCCTGCAAGGTCTCTATCGGAATATTTTAAAAACAATAATTTATAACGAAATTGATGTTAATAATTACAAGAAAGACACTATATATGACAGGGGCAGGATCTACACAGAGAGTAAGTACAAGGATTGTCAAGGTTAAAAGTATTGCACAAAAGTTGAAAGAAAATGATCGGTAGTTGTGTCTCAAACTTTGGGAGGGTCAGGAATACGAAGGTGGGAATAGCTTCACTGAACTATAACATACATGTTGCTGCACTATTATATGTTACTGGTAACAGTATATATTGTACTCAGAAAGATGACAAGCTCGGTCATCTGTTTCTGATACCATTAGCCAGAAAACGCATTCCTGGTTCAACATTGACTATTTTGACCATTTTCCCATAAATCGTTCTTGTAAGTCACTCCATACCTAAACACTCGCAAAATCAACCAAGAAACACAATACCCCCACAGAACATTTGAAACATTTACCTAATATTTTTCTTGCTGATGGGTTGACGTCATATGAGTCAATCGAGTCATTGTTGTTGAATCCATTCACGTTCTGCTAGAGTGCATTCAAGGAAAATACTATCATCTTCAAGCTCAGCGGATTATACACATACAAGTTTTTACTTGCTTCCTCCAGGTAAATTGCGGTAGGTCAGTTACTTTATATGCTACTTTTTATTTTGAAAGAAAATGTGTAGACACTAAGGGCCCAACCAGTATAAAAACTTGTTTCTCCAACCAAACCTGCAATATACAGCAGGTTCTGCTCCACTCTGAAAGTGCAATGGCTCAATAACCTGATACACGCACAGTGTGATGACCAAAATGCACATAGCATCAGACAGCATTGCCAAATGGACATGTCTACATTAGCTAACTACACCTTTCTTTCTGGATGTAAACATGTGCTCTTTCAATGCTGTTTGATGGTTGAAGAACGTGCTGCCTATGAAACCCTAAATCTAGAAATGTCACTAACCTAACATCATTTACGGACCATAGCGCTATTTTTTTAAAAAAATGTTGAATGCTTCAGGTAATCCGTTATGGTGCATGTCTTTGGATTTTTGAGTTGAATTACATTTTTACGAAAGAAACAACTGTGCATGCGTAAGTTGCAGCAAAAGACTAATGCTAGCAAACTTCCAAGATGGCGTCTCAAAATCCCATTTTTACTGTAATAGAAAATCATAGTTGACAACGAAAAGCAAGATAGAAATACCAGTGCCTTTGTAAACTGCTCGTCTTTCGCGAGTTTGTGATATTGAGTGAAGTTTACCGATAGGTAACCACCACCTGCAGGAAACTATCTCCTTCCTCTGACTGCTGCAGTGTAGAGAACTGTCTCCTTCCTCTGACTGCTGCAACATAGAGAACTGTCTCCTTCCTCTGACTACTGCAGTATAGAGAACTGTCTCCTTCCTCTGACTACTGCAGTATAGAGAACTGTCTCCTTCCTGTGACTGCTGCAGTATAGAGAACTATCTCCTTCCTCTGACTGCTGCAGTATAGAGAACTATCTCCTTCCTCTGACTGCTGCAGTATAGAAACGCTATCTCCTTCCTCTGACTACTGCAGCATAGAGAACTATCTCCTTCCTCTGACTACTGCAGCATAGAAAAACTATCTCCTTCCTCTGACTGTTGCACTATAGAGAACTATCTCCTTCCTCTGAGTACTGCAGCGTAGACAACTATCTCCTTCCTCTGACCGCTGCAGCATAGAGAACTATCTCCTTCCTCTGACTGCTGCAGTATAGAGAACTATCTCCTTCCTCTGACTGCTGCATCATAGAGAACTATCTCCTTCCTCTGACTGCTGCAGCATAGAGAACTATCTCCTTCCTCTGACTGCTGCAGAATAGAGAACTATCTCCTTCCTCTGACTGCTGCAACATAGAGAACTATCTCCTTCCTCTGACTGCTGCAGCATAGAAAAGCTATCTCCTTCCTCTGACTGCTGCAGCATAGAGAACTATCTCCTTCCTCTGACCGCTGCAACATAGTGAACTATCTCCTTCCTCTGACTGCTGCAGCATAGACAACTATCTCCTTCCTCTGACTGCTGCAGCATAGAGAACTATCTCCTTCCTCTGACTACTGCAGCATAGAGAACTATCTCCTTCCTCTGACTGCTGCAGCATAGAGACGCTGAGTGATAGCTTACCTGTTCACTGGAGGGTGAAACAAGTCTTTCCAGCATGCTTGTAATACACTGAGAAGAAAGCGAAACGAACTCTCAGTATTCCTGACAACTGCAAGTACATGGTACACTAGTAGTCCTTTGCCGATAAAGACAGCAGAAAGGCTACCAAAATTACAGTAACTTGTACTCTTTCAATTATGTATTTCAAACATTCTTTCAAACTATCCACAATTATGATACGGACGTTACTAACCTGTTCCAGCGTGTCTAGTGTGTGGTGATGTGGGTCTTGCGACCTAAAGCATCCTCTAAGGCTCTCTAGCCCTTCGCGAATAACGTCCATCTCTTCTGGTTTCTTTGTAATAAAATAAAATAAAGTAAATGAAAAGAAGCAGTTGACAGTTATAATTCTGATTGATAAAACATTCAGTTTATCCTCTTCTATATCATTAATTAATGCCATCAGGTATGTTATTCCCAGTTCAGTCTGTGCAACATCCATAACAATCGATCTGACATTGCTATCACAAGTTCCTCAAGGATCTAAGCCGGACGTTTACTGTTACGTCTGACATTATCTACGAAGTCCAACGTCTGATATTCGACCAATGAACCACACAACTGACCCTTTTATGCAACCCAACTGAGACTGTAAATGCATAATGTTCAACTCTTATTTTAACGTATTCTAATCTGTATTGATTACAGTAAACACACGCATATACAAATCTACATTTTTACAAGTCTGCCTGAATAGGTTCTTATGATATCAGGTGTTTAGTTGGAAATCAGGCTGTTTTGGTTCTTAGTTAAATTGTTATTTTATTCAGAAGTTTAAAAAGTCTAATACTGTTCATGCATTTTCTGCAATTTGTGTACAATGCTGAAAGTTCAACTTTGTCTTCTAGTTGTAGTAAAGTACACTTTACTCATACAATGCCTTCTTTTCGAAGTACCTTAAGTGGGCTGATCTTACAAATACGAACATGTTTCAGATTCCAGGTTAAATAGGTTCGTATAATAATTATAATGAGGATCTAATTCCAAAGTTCAGCCTATATATTCCTTATTCACTAGGTTCTTGTACACGAGTGTTTACTGTATGGTGACAGTATAAGTTCCATTAATTTGAGCTCAAACATCTATCTGCATGTGCATACAATTGTACTGATATACTACGTAAGTAGTATTCTGCTATTAGCAAAGGGAGGAATGTTAAGAATGTGAAACATCCATACTAATGAGCATGTAATGATATATTACGTATTATCTATTAAATTAAATATCAGAGATATGGTATATTCTATCGGGTAAATCAGGCATGAACAAGATACAGGCTGGCTATCAGCTGGCAGTAAAACAGCATATCCTGCTTGACATAGATGCTTTCTCAACAAACTTTACCAACTTGCTGAAGTAAAAGTGGCTCTGTGATACAAAAACAAAGTAAGCACACTTACTGGCTTGACACAAGTCACAGTGGTAGAGCTGTTCAAAATTCTATTTTCAAGTGATGCCATTTTTTTGTCTTGACTACTTATCCTTGCTGAGATGTCAGCCTGCAACAGGGCAAAAGAAAAGATGTTGTAAGCACGACGTAGTATTGTTAACGTATTTCAGTTGTAAATAGTCTAAGTGATTGGCTGTTTTGATCAACACTATTCTGATTATACCATTGTATGGAGATAGGTTATCAACACATTTGGGCAATCAAGTTATCAAAGGATCATTCTTTTAAAGAAAAGATTAATGCTATCCTCCAAAGTAATACTCACTAGACACAAGCCGAAATATATCAACAAGTTGCAAAAATCTTTATTTGCTTTAAAATGTTTAGGCCAAACCAAATTGATTTGTTGGAGCACGGATCCGACCGACCCTCATTTTTCGCAAATTCTAAAATAATAAAAAAAAATCGAGTGTGATTGTTCAATTTTAATTTCAGTCTTTGGTCGTTCTGCTTGTCGATTTCTTTCTCACAATATGCAGATGAAAACGTTTTTTAAAATTAAATGGAAGCTAAATACGTTCGTACCGCATCAACTGCGTAAATAATGCGGAGTGTTTTTGTACAAAATTATGTCCGTTTGTCGGTAGCGCT